>CABEEJ010003884.1:0-51284 GCA_901482245.1 Timema douglasi
CCAGTGTGGCCACCTCCCATTAGAATCCATGTGTTCTATTTTATATTTTAGTCGCTCGCGCGCTCAGTCTGGCCGCCCCCTAAGTGAGGATTATGGAAGGGAAGGATGCACATACTACATACACAACTGAAATGAAAAGATTACAAAAACGGTTTAAATACTTAAAACATAATCTTACATTCAGGCGGTTTTTGGTTTAATTGCTGTTAAATAAAATAATTTCAAAAAGAACTGTCCTAAGAGCCAATAGGAATATTACAAATATTAGTGCACTACAGAGGTTAGTAAAATTATTTTACTTTACACTCTTTGTTTATTAATATTTGTTTGTAAATTTGAACCACACTATGCCAGAATTAACGTTCAGACTTCTCAAACCTAGAAATTAAAATAAATTAAAATAATATTTTGAACAATACATCTTGGTAATCCAAATAACTTTTTAATTAAGTGTTTAAAGTTAAGTTTAAAGCAAAATATAGGTTAAACAGGTAAACAATATTCTTGCAATAGACAGTCAAACCTGTACCACGTGGTCTAAAGAGTCCAATTTATAAATACAACAGACTACCGGTAGCTGAGAAGTCAATAATTTAATCATGGCTAAGTGCACAGATAGTGCTTCTATAAATTATACTTTCCACATATTCATCACTGTATCCTTTGAATTCACTCGCTTCACTAATAAAAGCGCGTTTTCTCAAATAAAAGGTTATATTTTCCTATATATGTTTTAATACATGTAAGTAACGCGGTAATGTAACATGAAAGCTTCGGAAATCACAGGAGTACGCCGTGAATGCTACTACAAATTGTCTGATCCACTCAGTCACCGCGAATATGTCGAACAAATGGATGATAGTTGCCGGTGTAGGTAATATTGTTGTGTATTTAATAATGTAAGGTGAAAATAAACCTAGACGTCGTCGTTAATGGAAAACACAACTCTATAAAAAGAAACAGGGTTCAAAATTAATTTCGTTATTAAAATGTCAACAAATAAGTAGACTGTACAAAAACATCAAACGGATGTCACCAACTAATTTTGGGTACCTATTTAATAACATCAATAATTGGACCCCCAAAAATATCCTGACATGATAGGCTAATGAGATAAGCCACTTCAGCTTAAGACTTTTAGCTACAGGATATTCCTACACTGGTCTCTAGTATCTTTTTAGTGGTTCACATCAGTCTATCGCCTACATTATACCAAAAGTATGTGTGGAATTTATTGAAGTATTGAAAGGAAACATAAAATTATGTTTATATAACATATTTATTGTTTTATTGTTAAAAACTGGGAATATAACTGAATTTGTAATTAAAACTGATTCATCAATATCAATGTAATATTCAGATTATGCATGGATTATGCATGAAGATTATCAATGTAATATTCACTTTATCCATGGGTAAAGGTGATTAGCAGTATTTCTGGAATGAATTATTGATTATGTTTTATCGGTAGTGTATCCCCCGTAATTACTGTAACTAGGTAAGCAAACAGACCACCATTCGCCATTCGCATATTCACCACGACTCACGTCCTAATGTGCACTACGGCCTCCTTTGTTTTCGCTCCAAAAACAGACAGCCGACGCGACTGATCAGAACGAACCTTTACACGTTACACCTGTCAGCACGTGACTTAGGCGTCCCCACACCACTTGGCGAACATAGGCCCGTGACAAATATGAGCAAGGGCCCTAGTGTGGGAAGCTCACTTGTGGGTACTCGCAAATACTTTCAGATACTTGCCAAATAACCAGGCGCTCGCCGTCCGCTGTCAGTTTTCTGTCACACTCGGGTCAAAGGGGACCAATAGCTGGCCCAGTGACTGGCCTAGGCACTTGGTGTAGTTCCCACACTACTCGGAGAAAATTGAAAATCATCGCTAAGCAACGACCAGCATACGGTATGTCTTAACGTGACTATCTCAAATCACTTTAATATCTATTTTTTCGTCTTGGTTGCTATTTCGTGTCTTTTTTTTGTACTAGACGCTTATATTTAATGTCTTTATAAGGTATTAATGTTTAATTTGGTCTTTATTATGATATGGAATGGAAATAAGGTACCCCCCCTTCCCCCCCAAAAAACCTTTAGAAGAAATTAAAGAGTAGATTTTCCACGATAATTTTTTTAGACTCATGAGCTCAAAGAGAGAACATCGCAAATGGTGTGGGTGTGGGAGACTAAGGCTTTGGCCAGAATAGTTGGTCAAGTACTTGTCCAAGTGTTGGCCTTGTGATACTTGCAATACGTGTGGGAGCCTCACACGTTCATAGCCTAATATTTGCCCTATTTGCACAAATGTTGATATTTGCCGCGTAGTGTGGGGCCGGCCTAAAGGTGGACAGATTTATAACTATAGCGAGGCTAATAAGATTATACCCGCTTCTGTGGCCAAATGGTTTAAGGCATCACTATCATACATACTGGCCTGCTAAAGCCAGAGAGATCAGGGATTGAATCCCGGTTAGACCTGTTGAGGATCCACTTCGGGGTGGCCGCATGGTCAATGGTGCTACTCTCACAGTAGACTAGACTGCTGATGACGGAGAGGCCGAGCTTCTAATTTCAGCTGAGTGTACTCTGTTTTTTTTTCTAAAAGGTTCTTCATTATCCGTCCACACAAATGTGGGTACACTTCCTCTAAATATAACCTTTATAATCTCAAAAACTATTAGCGTAATTTGTACAAATGTATCTAGCCCGAACATAAAGTAAGACGCGTTGCTAAATAAAACTGCTGAGGGTGGTTTTTCCTAAATGCTTTCCAACAAATGCCGGTATACTACCTCTTAAATGCTTCATTATTCATCTATATCCAATTAGAGTAATTATTTATCATATATGCATATGACCTAAACAGGTAGTAAGACACGGCGATAAAAAATGATATTAAGACATTGTTCCTCGTCTGTTAGTTGTACGTGATATGAACAATCTGAAACTCACTTGTTGGGGGTCCTCCCGCTGTCCGACTGAGTCCCGGCTAGAGTCCTCCCCTCGCTTTTATACTATCGCCACCAAGATGGCGGCGACGGTAAAAGCAAGGGAAGGTCCCAAAGGGACTCGCCGAAAAGCGAGAGGACTTACCCGGATCTCCTTGCGGAGTCCAATTCTTTATTAATAATAATGAGAGGATACAGTAATACATTACATATACATAATATACAGAGATTTAATTAGCCTACGTTCTTCCTCGACGAAGCGCCGGCCATGGACCCAGGGAGAGTGGAGTACTATGTGTAGGCGATGTCGGTATCGCCTTACTTCCTCCTCCTCTCGCCTCTCCCTCGTGGAGCTCTTGGAGCTGGTCTGTCCCTGTAGATTATGTGTTGGACCGGAGCCGGCGGCTGGTATCCTGGAGGATATATCGCCGCTGAGGCTCCGTCCCCCGATGCTGCGACCGCCTCAGCCCAGTTACGGGTGACTGCTATAAATAGCAGGTTTGTCCGGTGCAGGATCTTCTGTCGGGTCTTCTCCGGTAGTGTGTTGTAGTCTGCTAGGAGGTTTAGCAGAAATCGGAGCTCGTGCGCATCCCTGCCAGGTGGAAGCTCGCTTAACTTTGCCTTTGCGGCAAGAGCTAGCCTGAGTGCCTGGTCTTTGGTAGCGACAAGTGTCGGAGTGCAGGGTGTCTCCAGGCTCTCCCACGCGTTGGCCATCGATGATGCAGTCAATGTCGGCTGGGGTTCTTCTGTAGAAAGATGTTGAGCCCCAACACCTGGGGTTTCTGCAGCCGGATCGGTTGTGCCAAACTGGTCCGTAATTGCCATGAACCGTGCTTGCATCGTGTCCACTGACTCTTGCAATTGCTGCAGGCGCATTTCCCAATTCCTGTCCTCCTGGGATGTCATGGTTTCCTTCGGATGCCTGGTTTCGTAGACTTTCCGTGGCGCCTGGCTTGCTCGGATGATCCTGGCGAGGGTGTAGGCAGGCAGCCGTCCTGCTGTGGAGTCACACGTTGGCCTAAAAACAAGCGAAGAACAGAAATATGGCCACGTGACGAGCTATAAGCCTATCACAAGATTTCCGCCTTATCAGTGTGAGCTGTTCTACTGAAGTTCAACTCATCTCTACTTCGCCAGCCCTGTCCGAGATGTTCGGCACGGGAGAACCAATCAAATCTCAGAACCAAACATCTTAAATCAGTGCGCATGCGCATTTGACAACGCATGCACTTTACAGACAGAAGCTAGCAGACAGCTTCGAGTTCGTGGTAAACGTCACCTGGTGGTCTAGGGGTAAGGTGTCGGACTTCTGTGCTGGGGGACCGGGGTTCAATCCTCGGTCCTGGCACAGATTTATCTAATTACCAAACCTTTCCTTCACCTCTGACAAGACATCTTGTGAATGTGGGGAATGTCAGGCCTCCACCGTGGTTCGGATTCCACGTTAAACTGTAGGTCCTCCATATCATCTCACAATCACCCTACCATTACTTGACACATTAGCGTAAGTGCGTATAACCCGAACGGGTAGTAAGACGCGGTGCTAATAATAATAATAATAATAATAATAATAATAATAATGTTAATGTAAAGCGTATGTGTCGATGTATTGGATCGTGTCAAGACACAGCGTTATAATTTGAAAACATCCACCTTGACAATGATCTAAAATACATGTTTATCCACTAGGAAATACATATGTTGGTAATCAGATGTTTTAAGTTAGCTTTGCAATGCATTATGTGCCAACATACAGCCTTTGAATTGCTTCACTACTCAAGCTTATTCTGCTCTATTTTCATCTAACGTGTGAACCATGATCTACCCTTGGAGCGACAATAGGACAGGCGTAATATCCTTGCGCTACATCTGGGGTCAAAAAGTTGAGCGTAAACTTCCATTGAGCAATTTCCCCTCACGAACAGAATCCACGTTTACATGAGAACGTGAATAGCAAAAACTCATATAGGGAGGTTCACTTCTGATAAAAATAAAACATAATTTGTACGACTGTAATAATCACAACTCACAATGTATTATTATATTTCATCCTAAAATATAATTACGTCATGTCTTCACAATCTCCTGGCAATATGGAAATTATTACACATATAATTAATAATACTTAGCACCGCGTCTTACTACCCTTTCGGACTATACGCATAAGTACTAATTACGATAATGTGTTAGGAATTATAAAGGTTGAATATAGAGGAAGTAAACCCGCATTTGCGTGGAGGAAGAGTGGAAGAGCATTTAGGAAAATTGACCCTCAGTTCACCTGAGTAAGTTTTGAACCTTGATCTACCCGTTCTCGGCAGTCTAGCTCACCACGAGACCAGTGAGTTAGCAAACTACTCCACCGAGGACCATTGTTTTAAAACGCGGGATTATAGTTCTCAATAAGATTCGCTGGAGTTTATATTTTCCAACGTCGATGATTTCCTATTCTCCTTACAGAACAACGACAAACGTCTGTTGTCGAATGTTCAAGGCCATCAATCTTGCAATAGACTGGTCTGACGATGATCGGGAGTCTTAGGTTTGAATCATGATCGGAGGAGCTAAGGGAAATTTCTTATACATTCCTCCATGCAAAATTTATACATTTATTTTAAATTTAACCTAGCTAATTTCCAACAAATTAACGTAATTAGTGCAAGTGAATAAAGTTGCTAAAAAAATTTTTTTAATTAAAAGATATGGAAGGCCTTTCAATGAAATACTTAGCTTTTATAAAAATAAAAATGTATTTACCTAGAAAATACTTAATATTATAACTAAAATAAACCTTATCTCTGAACACGCGGACTATACGAGAAGATTCCCAGGTCTAGTCGGGGTTTAAGTCCCAGATGAGTGTACTCAGAGTGTTTTATTCTTCATGGATTCCTCCTCTCTCTTTAGGTAAACATGGCTAGATTTCCAGTAAATAACACCTTCTTCATAACTATCTCAATGATAGACATTAAAACGCTTTGTAAATAATGTGAAGGATGAACCCCCCAATTGTAGCTCTTTTTTGTATTAAAATAGAAACTTTACTTAAAAACTATTATTATTTGTGAAATTAAATAATATATTATGTCACAGAATCACTCCATTAAAGTGCATAGTTGTAATAACGCACAATGTTCCAGAAACAATGAGGAAAAAGGTAAAGCTGTGTCCATCAAGAGCATAATAATCAATTTCATATTAAAAGTACCCTACTCCATAAAATTATGTATGTTTGGTTGGAGATCAGATTTTTGTATATAAATATGTTTCAACTTATAACATTTTTATTTTAATAGCACTACAATTTTAGAACAATAAGTTATTTCATAAATCAAATAGTTTCAAAAATATGATCAAAATTGTAAATTGATGCTAACCATCAAAGTCTTTTATTCGAAAATTAAAAATTGACACTTAATTTGTAGCTTTAAACAGTGTTTAGGTAAAATATGTAATCAAAATAATTAAAGATTATTCTGAGAATTTCTCGTTTTTTCTACTTTTGCCCTTCAGTAAACAGTTACCCTAAATTTTTGGGTTGGATTTCTAATTACAAAAATCCCCCGGGGATGTATTATGAAGTCCTTAATACCAAATTTTGGTATGATTGGGAGAATAGTTTCTGCTCTAGTAGAAGATACATAGATACGGCATAGAACGGGACCATTTTCTTTGGTTTTATGAGTTATTGGAACGTAAACATTTACCCAAATCTTGAAAACGTTTTTTTTAAGATAGTAATACTTCTCTCATCGTTTTATCGAGAGAAAGTAAAAATAGATAAAGGAATAGCCAATAACTGAGATGTTACACACACATTTATAAATATGCCCTTATTCCTTTTTGAGCCAGTTATTTTGAAAATAACTAATGGAGGTTGAGCTACATCCCTTCAGGCAGTCAGCCACCCCACTTAAGTGACGAAGTCATTTTGAAATCCAACTCACTCCTTCTGCAATCTCCTTTCCCTGAAAATCGTTATCCCCCTTTCCAACACCTCCTCCCGTAACAGCTGATAGCTCTCCGGAAGATGGGGTAGCATATTGAGCCCCCACCCTCCTTGTAGACACGGTCTGGTTCAATAAGCGTGTCTTATTATTGAATACTTGTTGAATTCTTCCACGTTGTTTAAGACCAGGCTAACATTAGGGGCCGGCACCAATATGTCGGCCATAACTCATCTCCTGTCTCCTTTCTCCGTATTATTCATAACTTACGCTGTTTATTACCGGTAATTTCAGGTAATAGTTTATTTATCATAGGAGTTTTACACTCGCAAAACTGTTGAGTTGAGTAGTTAAGACCCGTTTCTTTGGTCATATGGCCAAACACTTCACTATCTTTTAATATAGAACTCCTATGATTGGAGGTCACGGTTTTAATCCGGCTCGGGTGTAATAAGGGTGGCTCACTTTAAATAGTTTCACACGTTTACTCTGCAATAATGATAGTATATTTTACCTAAAGATATAATTTCCTCATCCACAAAACTTTTGCGAAATTAATGTGTGCGCACAACTCGAACGGGTAATAAGTCTATTTGAAAAAAAAATAAAAAATAATATTTAGCACCGCGTCTTACTACCCGTTCGGGTTATACGCTATAAGTACTAATTACTCTAATGGATAAGGAATTGGGAAGGTTGAATTAGAGGAAGTGAACCCGCATTTGCGTAGAGGGAGAGTGGAAAAACATTTAGGAAAGACCACCCCTAGTTCACCCAACCGAGATTCGAACCTTGATCTCCCCGTCCTCAGCAGTCGAGCTCAACACGACAAGCGCGTTAGCCAACTACGCCACCGAGGCGGGTGATTTGAAAAAGTTGTAGTTCCGGGTATTTAACTTGAATTTTATCAACAGATCGATCATATCGTCAACTGAACTTACAGACAAAATTAATTTTGAAACAAGCACACCAGTGATTCTCAAGGGCGCTAATTCATCACTGTGAAATGAGAAGCCCAAATTTAATCAATTTTCGGCCATGCTGGGAGATAAACTCAGGATCTCTAGCTCTAAAAGAAAGGTGCTATTGATTGAATTATGGCTTAATACTGTGCTTACTATAAAATATACTTTTATTTAAGGTTTTCATAATCGACTAATACTACCTTAGGCGAAGGGTAAAGGAGGGCGAACCATCGTTTGTCTCAAGAGTTTGATGTAAAATCATACCGTTTGTTTGATACAACCGATCCGAGTGAAACATCGAGCTTAAGGTAACGTGATTATTCTTTTAAAAATTTTGGGGATAGAAATATTTAATAGGTCAAATAGTTGGCTCTAAACTAAAATTGTTACAAACATTATACACAACAGGACACAATACATTTTATTTTAGACTATTGCCACAATTCCACAACTCTACAAACATTTAGAAATTGAACAATTTGTCATTTTTAGGGTTACAAGATTAGAATGTGGTAACATTTCATAAGAAATATTTTAGCTAAAAGGGAAAGGTCTTTACAATATGGATAGATGCCCTTGGTATAAATTATAGTCATATGTGTGGCAAAGTATATAAAATATATACAAACGAACAATATTTTATTAATTTTAACCAAAAACTTGTTTACAATTATAAAATCTACAAAATACTGAAGATAGTTTATGCTCTCTTCCAAACGACCTTAATATACCAAATAAAACCAAATTTTTTTAAATAGTACTATTTATTTTTAATCACAAATACTCTAACCTAATTTTATCCTTATATATTCACAAAGTTATTAGAAAAAAAAATTTTTTTTTGCAACTCTTTCAATAAATCCTAAACTTTATTTAATTTAAAGCTAGTAGTTTGTTAATACAAAACATATATGCATTTTAATAGTTATTATCCCAGAAAACAACAAGAATATAAAATTTAAAATAAATCAATAGTTTGTACAAACCATTTCTTAAGACAACACAGAGACAAATAAAGTCATTGAAAGCTCATAATGTTTAATCTAGGTCAAAAACATGTACACTCCGTCGTAATTGTAAGATAGCAACTTATTGGCTCAGGCCTCACCGTATGCTATACCTCCACACATGACTGTAGAGTAGTTTGCCTAGCTACGCCAAAAGCTGAAGTTAGAGAAGGCTTTCAGACTTTAAATTATTTCTTGACTGTTGGGAAGGAGTGATGGGGGAGGGGTTTGGTCTTCTAGCGATGTCCAAAAGGTTTTATTTACTAAATTAATTTTACTTTTTTGTTCTGATATTGATAAAATCAATAATAATTAGTTACATATTTTGTTAATTAATTATGTTTGCTCCCATTAACATATAGGCTGGCAGTATTTTAGCAATTAAATGTTTAACCACGTCAAACATTATTTTGGCAGTGCTACCAATATTGATTGGTTTTATATGGTAGCATAAAGCAAAATATCCACTTTTCAGAATCGTCATTACTATGTATAGCAAATTATAAATGTATTAAAGATTAATTATTTTATTCTACATATATAACGCAAATAACAAATTAACTATGAAAGATTCTTACTTTATTTGTAAAAGCTGAATTAAAAAATACTTATATAAATTAAGGGTTCCAATCCTGATTTAAAGTATTTTATATATTATTTCCGGTTTAAATAAATACAAATTTGATAAAATCTTATCCTTTGGAAATATTTTAGTTATAAAAGTGAATTTATTTGTTTCTTCAACGCTATTATGGCTGTGTATTACTTTGTGGGACCATAGTGATTCCATACTTTATTTAATGTTATCATAACGGCCACAATATAACTATTAGTAAAAGGTTTTTATAAATATTTAGATTGAGAAAAATTCTGTATTATTAAAATTTACGTTGATTGTAATAATTTAATAAATTTAAAATATTTTATTAACTGTGTTCTTTTATTTCAAACCTATTTTTTTACTAAATCAATTCTGGAAATCCAAACAATAAAACTGGCTATATCATAGACAAGTATTAATACAAAATCATCGTTAGTAGGTTTAAATAATAGAAAAGCATGGAAAAGTATTGTATATTTTAATACGAGCTTAAAACCACTTTATATAATATTCCTGCTTTTTTAAGTTTTGGAATGTAAATATCTTTAAGTAAATACATAGTGTAGCTCAGTACTGTTTTTAAGAATGTCTGTCTGTTGGAAAATATACCTGGAACTTCATTACCGAGTGTTGTGCATTTATTTCTAATCTTTAGGATATCTGTTAAAAGAGGATCTCACATATATAGTCAGGGTTTGAGTCTCCGTTAAAGATACGGCTGGATTTATTTATATCTGTAACTTAAAATCTCTGGAACAATTCAACCGACTGCGGTAAGGTTTTTGCTTTTATACTGGACCAATATCCAGGTATATTATAGTATCATTAGTGTATAATGAGGTGTTTCGATGTGAGTCCCGGTGAAGGGACAGCTGATTGTTTGTATACATGGACCCACATACTTACTGTGGGATAGTATTTATTATTCTGTAGAGTATTTATCGAGGCATTTTTCAGTGTAATAATTGTACTCGGGTATTTTGGTGTGAGTCCCGGTGAAGTGTCAGCTTATATATATGGAACCACTTAACCGATTGCGATGTAGGTTTATTTTTAAATATTTAGCCAATCATGTTTTAGCATGATATAATCTTTTTTTGCGTTGTGAGTCTCAATGAAGGACCAGGCGAATATTTGTGTATATCTCTGGAACAACAGACTTATTTCGTAGTTAATCATATTTTGTAGGATATCAACAAGGCAAATTGTATCATGGTAGACTTATGTTTTTGGGTTCGACTGCCTGTAAAAGTTTCGGATTGATGTTTTATATATGTTATCTAAGATATTTATAACCACATAAGCGTTAGCAGTGCAGTTATTTTTCAATTATGTAGGTTTTATATCCATACAGGTTTTAACATTAGTTTAATCAGGTGTTTTGATGTGAGTTCCTGGAACTGCTGACAGGCCTAGTATAATGGATTTTGTGGGTCAGCCGGAAGGTCTAATTCCTTTCTTCCTCGAAAGGGATAGTATAGTCCAGTGTTAACTATAGGAGAATAATAATATATAACATAATATTACCTATTTCAACCACCTTTACTAATCATATGGGCAACACGCCTAAAATAATTACCGTCGGATAGTGATGAAAATTGTATAAATTAAAGAGGATGTAGCCACATTTGCTTGGAGGGAAGTTAGGAAACAATTTAGGAAAACGTGTTTTAATATTCCCGGCCAGGATTAGAACCATGTTTCATCCATCACTGAAATTGGACCATATGCGATTTTTTTGTCCGTATGACTACCGATGAAATATTATATATATATATTAATTACCGTATTTCCTAGAATATTTATTTTACTTTGTAATTCTGTTTAATATAATATATTAAGTATTTTATTTTGTGTGTGTTTCGAGCAGATATCCTAGTGGTTTCATTTTAAGTTCAATCAATAATGTTTTTACCACAATGAGATGATCTACAACTCTCAAACCAGCCCCGGTGGTGTAGTTAGCTAACGCACTAGCTTCCTGTTGAGCTAAATTGTTTTTATCTTGATTGGGTGAACTAGGGTGGTTTTTCCTAAATAATGTTTCACTCTCCCTCCACGAAAATACGGATTCACTTCCTCTAAATTCAACTTTCCCAATTCCTAACCCATTACATTAATTATAACTTAGGTGTATTTCCAGAACGGGTAATAAGACGCGGTGCTAAAAATACAAAAAAAAACCCTCAACAATTGCTTTAAACACTCTTTCCTTGTCCTATTGATTTAAGATTGACTATATGAAGGTTACCTAAGAAACAGTGAAGTGTTCCTGGCACTCAAACATATTTATAAATAGTTAGTTCTGTTTGTGCTGGCTGGTCGCGAATGTCCGAGTTTAGCGTAGAGTGTTTAAATGGCGCTTGTTTAAAAGAGGGTTGAATCACATTATTCACTTTGTCAAGTCGTGCACTAGCAAAATACTGGCAGTTTCTAATGCAGTTAACATTCTTACATCTTCTATAAACATTTATGTTTTGCAGTAAGCCAACAGTTATTACTCCTTCCAAGATAATTTCAAGAACAAACAAATGATATATTTTGTAGGCTGCATTACTACTTATATATCTCATACTCTTCAAATAATTATGGGTTATCTGATTATTATCATTATGATTATTATGAATACTTTCTAAACTAAGAATCCTACAATAGCACGTTTTACAGACTTATTTAAAATCAAGATAGTGCGACAGCTTAGCTCTATCAACAGCGTGTTTCTCTATTAAACTAAGGATAATAGTTTGATTATTGACATCGTGGAAGTTTTATTTTTAGTTAAACGTTTGCTTTTTCTTATAACCTGATAAGCTAATAGGTGACCTGGCGATCCAGGGGTAAGGTGTCAGACTTCTATTCTGACGGCAGGGGTTCAATCCTCGGTCGCGGCAAATATTTATCTGATTACCAAACCCTTCCTTCACCTCTGACAAGACATCTTGTGAATGTGGGGAATGCCAGGCCTCCACCGTGGTTCGGATTCCACTTTAAACTGTAGGTCCTTCATTTCATCTCACAATCACTCTACCATTACACA
Organism: Timema douglasi; assembly: GCA_901482245.1. Taxonomy (NCBI): domain Eukaryota; kingdom Metazoa; phylum Arthropoda; class Insecta; order Phasmatodea; family Timematidae; genus Timema; species Timema douglasi. The sequence continues at coordinate 12,518 of CABEEJ010003884.1, forward strand.
TTAGCGTAAGTGCGTATAACCCAAACGGGTAGTAAGACAAGGTGCTAATAATAATATTAATGATAAGCTAATAGACGGGGATGATGTGTCTTTTCAAGTTTTAAGATAGTATCAATGCCATGTGTTGATTCTATATGTTGGTCCAGAAAGTGCACATCAGATACTTCAAATATATTAATAAAATGAAACCTTAGGATGCTACGTGTCTCTATAAGTGACATCGGTTATGACTTATTGAAGAAAATAACAAAACTAGGGTGTACTCATTTATATAAAATATTACCTTAACTTTAACTGGGAACCAAAATAGTTAGTAAAAAGATCAACAACATTTCTATGGCTTAATAATACGCGTTGTTTTTATGGTTTTAATTCTTTGCGCATCTTTAATGTATGCATTATCAAGGATCAAGTGTGCACATGTTGCAGGCTATTTGGATTTCGAGCCTAGGCTCAACATCCTCTTCTCGTTTATGCAGTCCTGTTCCATCTAAAGTTGTCAGCAGGAGGCGTTCATGAGTAAAAGTACTGAGTGAGAGTAATATAGAAGATAAATATTTCAAAATGTATTATTTGCATATAAATATAATCATTTTTACTGTAAAAAAATATACATTTTTAAATATTCCTTTTTTCAGTGTTTTTCCAACTTTTTGTTTTATAAAATGATAATATATTATGTATACTATTATATTAAAATATTTTATATATATATATATATTTGAGGCCCTCATGGTAAAAGCTTTTCAAACATACCCCGAATAATTGGGTAAAAAAAAAAAAATAATAATAATACAACGTAAACCTATTTTAATGACTTACAAATTCCGTTATTCTTTTCTTTTTTCTTTTTCAAATTTGTTACCAACCCCATCATGTGGGCACGATATATCCTAGCTTTGGCTTTATATTTCTAACCTTTCAAATGTTTATATCTGTGTAGGACTGAAAATAGATATCTAATGTGAGTTTTTCATAGGAGTTACATTCTTGGTACGGGATCCAAAAAAGAGTTGTGACTTTGAGAGTAACTTACACGTGTTTATTATTTTTAATCCTACCATAATTTGTATAGATATATTATTACAGTTTAAAAACAATTGCATACTAACAATGTTTTATTTTCTTGTAAGTTGTATTTTTGTCGTTTATGAGTATTTTAAATTGATTTGTATTAATGACTGAGCTAAAACAAGTAAGCTACACGTTACTATTAGAATTAGTAGTAACTTAAACCATTAATTTCTGTCCACATTTTTATTTAATTAGATACATATTCGATACACCTTAATATGTGTAGGCCTACAATCAATTACAAAAACAAGATGATAAATAAGTTATAATATTTATGATTGTGTCTAAAAAATTTACTAAAATATTTCGAAACATTGTCCTTGTACAGATTGATATCTTGGATTCTAACTATTAGTTAAAAACCAACCGAGGTTGATAGATTTTTCTTGAGCGTTAAAAATACGCAGCACAACTTCATCCTAAGGGGATGTATGGTCGTTGATCCCCAAGTATGTTTTGGTATTTAAAACAACCCTGAAAGGTTGTAACGTTATTGATTTGAACCTCTCTCATATATTAAAAAAGTCATGTATAAATTATATATGTAAAACATCCTTTCAATACTTTATCAATGGAGAATCACCTGCTTTTCAGAATTAACGTCAAAGGATTGCACAATTAAAACTTTTTTCTCTTTCAAAAATCAACTCCGTAGTATTTATCAAAAAAACAAGTAACGCTAGCTCCCTCTACCTAATAGGAATCTAGACTTCATAACATCTGTTGCCAGGAATCTTCCGATTTGTTGGTTCTGACACTGGTCACGAGAGGTCCAAGGGGCAAGGGGTAGGGATATATAAGCTGCTTGTGCATATGAACACACAGAGAATAACAATACAAACAGAGAGTGCCAATATAAATTAAGAGTTACAATCGAATAGATCTAACAAATTATTTACAGTTCCGTTAGCATAAATATAGAAGTAGCAGTAATTCACAGTGCCACAAACTGAAATCTGTAGTTCGGCTAAGATGTATCATATAAACTTATAATCTTCAGTGCTGAAGATAAATAACATTAATAAATCGTGTGCAACATTACAGGTCTTTTTGAAATACATGGTGAGAGTTGTAATACGGAAGTAGTTTAAACTATGATTGTAGAATTCATTATGAAATATTAATTGTGATAAAGATATTGAGAAAAAAAATTTAGAGAAATTTAAACACTTTTATTCAAATATATCTGTATAAATTAGTTAAAATATATCATTATTGATTTTACATATATGATTAGATATAAAATATAATTAAAACAACACATTAAATATGTGAGTCAGTTCACACTTCATTAACAAGTAAAAATATAACACAATCAAATTAATTTAATACAACTGAACCATATAGACAGAATATCAATGAATAATAGAAAAATAATTGGTTGTCATATAATTGAAGGAGTAATTAGAAAAATAATAAACAGTTACGTTGACAAAATGTTGAATAAATGAAAGTTATTGAATTCTATTTCTTATCTGAATTCCCATGCTCCTTTACAGGAATCGTAGAGACGGCCTTATTTTGGATTGTTACATGTTTCGGCACCCTACGGCACCATCATCAGACATGAGACACTTCCTGAGTGAGTTGCTGCGTGGTTGTGTTGTTTGATATGTAGTATTTAGGAATCGTAAATGTTAATAATTAGTTTTACTATTGGCATTATACTTTTGAGTATGTACAGTTTTTTAACTTCCTTTCTTTTGTTTAAGGATTAAGTTTTTCGTATAAAGCAGACAGCAACAATGGAAGGGGTACTACCAGTTCTGATGCCACCATCAAAGAGAAAACGGAGCAATATTATTGACTAAAGTCTCTGTGCGTTTTGTCAAAAAAAGAAAATTAATCACTTTTAGCTGATTCAAAATCCTCAAAAAAAAAAAAAACTACTAGAAGCACTTGCCAAGCGAAGTAATTTCATAGACAAAGAATTTGAATGTTCATATGAGCTACTTTTTGATACAGACGAACTTAAAGGAAAAAAATGGTTGTTGGCATATATCTTATTTATAAACGGTGCAATCACTGGTTGCCACTAGCAAGATTGGAAGCCAAATATTTAAAGAGTCAAGAAACAATTTACATCTTAAATGAACCTTCTACAAGTAACCCATAAACACCATTCACAAGAACATATGGTGAATGAACAGAAAAAAAATACAGGTTATTTCTGTGACACAGCAAACTCCAGAGGATATCATTCCAAATGTGTCTTGACTCTAAACTTGGGTCTTTATTAGCCAGTCCAGCAACTAATTATGTCACGAGTTGAGCTTCATCGCCGTTTTATTGTGCAACCAGGCAAGCTGCACACAGTTTTTGCAATCATACGTGCAATTTTAACTTTCATTGATAGAACTGTAATTCCTGACTTGTGGTCAGTGCTATATGGTGATAACACAATCAGACAAATCATTTCAGGTAAGAAGTTCAGACGTACGGTTAAAGCACACATTCATATCCTAGTCTCTCTGCAAGATTTCTATCTACAGTATTTCTTTAAAGAACATGAAAGATTGAACATTAGTGCTTAAAACGAAGTGCAAGAGCTACGAGCCAGATTCAAAGAAACTGGTGCACAATAATGTCTTACTAAACTACTCTTGGCAATGCAGAAGTGTGATCTCTTAAACAAGAGGAAAAAATTGATTAACAACAGGAAGAACTAAAACCAACATTCAGAATGTTATGAAAATATATAAGAATGGTTGATTGTTTGTTACTGTTCTTGAGATCTGTCAGGACTGCTAACTGGTCTCTCCATCTTTCTTCACCAGAAGATTTCGTAAAATACTTCTTTGCAATAGATTTGACAAATTATTATGGAATGACCGATTGGTACTTTGTGATATAGGAACATTGAAAGAATCAGATCCATATATTTGGCCTGAGTTCTAAAAAAGAAACTGGGTTGTAAATAAGTCTAACATACGGTTTTGGGCTCTAGCTTGCATTAAAACATAATAACAGAGCAATCAAAGTTTTGCGAGTACTGGTTAGAATAACACAGCAACCGAGTGCTCTCGCTTGATTTTTATTAACAGCGCCTGAGCTACAAAGGGTATCACAAGAAACACTGAGTATGCGTGGTAGATCATTCAAACCGGAAGCTATAAAGCACCATTTAAAATATGAAACCACTTCTAAATCCCAAGATAAAGCCATTTAAATCCTATATGGTGAACTGGAGCGTATTGGAAATCCTTTTCAATTCGAGGGTCCTGAGTTAATGGACATAAAAACAAAGGCTTTATTTAACGAGCAAATCACTTCTGATGTTAGACAAATTGAATCATTAAGACCCGGTTTGTATGAAGCATTTGAGTCAGATAGACTTTTTGATGAATCAATCAGTCTATTAAGTCTCTAAAAAATAACAAACTAAGACCATCTTCTGCCACCAAAAAACAAATGAAAGTAAAGATTAATGGAATCATTACAAATTTGAATGCACATCATTACCTTTTTACACGACTTTTGATTGTCGCACGATCTTAACGAGAAATAGACCTACGCACAACCTTAAGGAAGTATTAAATGTAGGTTGTAACTAGATCCATGTTAGCATAAGATGGAACAATGCATCATTGCCCAGGTAAAAGTAAACTAATTAATATCTTGAAGTCTGTTGTGGAACCCGCTGCAAAAATCTCCTTACCATATGTTCAAGCGCACCAAGCCAATAGCTGGGTTTCAATAGTGGACAAAATTGGAGAATTGTGGGCTCTTGTAAAACCATCGCAGTGAAACCCTGAAAAGATCTTGCTGATGTGTTCACCCAAAAGATCCAAAGGAAATACTGGAAGTATGGAGAACTTCATATTGTTTTCGACATATACTTAGACAAATCAATCAAGAACCTTACTAGAAGTAAGATGCTCCGTAGAGGTGTAGCAACACAGTACAAAATATGTGACACCACTGACATTTCAAAGATAAATATGAAAAAAAACTACTGTCACACACTAGTACCAAAGATGAATTAACCACCTACCTTACACATAAATGATATGTCATCCCAAGAAAGCAGCAAATAAATGTGTTGTTTTGGGGCATAATGAAGTTTCTGCTACACATTGCTGTTTACATTGTTTAAAGAGTAGTCAAGAGGAGTCTGACACAAAAAAACCTACTACAAGCCCTTAACGCCAAAGAGAGAGGTGTAGATACACTACTAGTGTTTGCACAAGACACAGATATTTTAATTTTACTAGAGAGACGCTATCCAAGACTTTCGGAACACACATTCTTTGTGCCAACATCAGGTGAGGCAATGTCAGTATAAAATATATTTGTATCACTCGGAGCACTAAAAGCTTCAGCTTTACCTGGATTTCACGCATTAACAGGTTGTGACTCACCGGAAATTTGTTTAGGAAGGGAAAGTTATCATATTGGAAATCATTTATTTCAGCGAGTGAAGAAAAACTTATAGCCTTTCAAAAGCTTGGTACCAGTGACTCAGTACCTGAATAATTGAATATATTAATCGTGGAAATTAAAATTTATCTAAGATAATATCAAATAAACTTTTAAAACCAGGAAATATTTAGTAACTTTATCTATAGGTCATTGTTCTAATAATACATCAGTAATATATCATTTGATAGTGTGTTCTTATTTTTTTATATTACATCTAGTTAAATATAAAATTAAACAATAATAATGTGTGAATTCAATCGTGAAACCATATTGTGAATGGAAACTGGCATTATAAAGTATCTCTGTTTACAAAGCATGTTTAGAACTGACCAATTAGTAAAGAAGCTATCAAAGTTTTGTAGGGGGGATCGGGGGAGGGGGACTTTAAAACAGATAGATAAACGAACTGTGTGTATGTCAAATTACACAAGGATTTTTCCATATTAAAATACTGAATGTAGTCTATCCACTTAAGGTGATTGTCCCTTTTCATTTGACGTGAAAATACAGAGCCGTGGGAACAGACGGTTAACTTTAAGAATTTGTATTGTTTTTTCATTTTATTTTCGGAAACGATTTGTTCGAGAATAGATACATGTTGATTAAGTTATACTCTTTATATACACACCTCTTTAATTTTAACAATGATAAAATATCGATAACATTGACATTTTTCAATATAAAACTGCCAGCTTCACAATAAAAAAATAAGAAAAAGTAACACTTAGTAAACATTGAATCATTATTATCTTAGAAAGGATGTTGAAAATATTAACATAAAACTTCACTCGTTCTCAAGAAAACTGATATTTCCAAACTTATGATTTTTCCTCAAGATATGTCCGGTAACTAGCGCCATCTACGGTCTTGTTGATGCGGAAGGATACTTTAGTTGAGCGGAAGGATACTTTAGTTGAATGTGAAGCCACGTCCCGCCTTTCACCCTCCCATCCACCATCCTTCAAAATGAGTTTTAGACTTGCTCTCGACAGGGACAAGGGCACAGAGAATTCCTTGTCTGTGGCCAAGGGCCTTAAATGTAACCACACGACTATCTCAAAATCAATTATTATGGGGTTCAATTTGATTCATATCCTTTCTACTTTGTACTGTTTTTTAGCATCATACATATTAGAGCAGATGTTATTAGATGTACCCCTCTGCTCTACCATCAGCTTGAACAATCAAATAAACATTATTACGTGCATCAAATAGTAGATAATTATGAAACTTTTTTAAATCCACAAATTACGATATTACGGTAACACGTAATTAAATTTGGCCAATTTAATATTTTAAAGCATGTTTAGTGGGAAATACGCAAATATAAATATCGTGTTATTAATAAATAATATTAAATAATTTTTAATGTAAGCTTAATTAAAATATACAATACTTAATAACAAATAGAGTTGTTTTGAATAGTGTTTATCCCAAATTATAAAATTTATTTTATATTTCTGATGATCTCAAAAATAGTTTATGGTAATGGTTAATGATTTCAAATTAATTATTTCAATTTATTCTTCAGATTCACAATATATTGTTTAATAAAATAACTAATAAATCCCAAAGACCATTGGTTAATAACAATTCATAGCTTCTAAGTTTCTTGGTTTTTAGATACCCGAATATGTAGAATCAATTTGAAATATGAGATTTGGTAGATTACAACTAACAGAAGATGTTAAATGGTTAAAAGTAAACAATATAAACAAATTATTCATTGAAAATTTTTACTTACATCTGAGACAATAAATATACATATGGTCTGACAGATTATGGTTTGGCTTATGGTTACATGAAAGTAGATCTGGTAACTTTTGATAACAATCACATACCTACACTCCTACAGTAGATCGGGTATAGTCTAATGTGACAGGCACACTGTGGGTATAGACAAATAATCTAAGGTCCATACCCTAAAGATTCCCCAACTACTTATTTAAATTTTAAATTTTGTTGGTTAATTGAGTTTAAAGATGAAGTTCCCAGTTGTTACACTGTCTGAATCATTAGTTTAACACCTTTGAATTTTTTTAATACGCACATCTAAGTATACCTGAAAAGCGCCACCCTTCTATTTTGCCTGGGTTTGTAACTACACACACAAAAGGCTACTGTGTTTAAGGCGTCAATATTTCTATATATAGCCATCTTCACTCATTTTGAATCAGTACAAACATAGATATTTATTTCAGATATCCGAAGATCACTAAAACTCAAAATATGTTTACCTAAATCTTAAGTGAAAGGGATAGGATAAAACCAAACCAAATATCACAAACAGAACACATTTTTCTGTAATCTATTAACTAACATTTAAATTTTCTGTTGTGTGCTGTTGAGTTTTTTGTATGCGGTTTAAATTCATATTTTTAATGTATACTTCTCAAGAGTATGCGTTTCTTCCACATTTGACCTCACACTGCACGTACTTTCATTAAACCTTAGAACGGTCCTAAAACCCGTAGCATTTCTTTAATTGTCGAGCCCCTTTCTTGAAACTTGTCTTAGTCATTTTTAATATATCTTAGTTCTGTGCTAGAGACACTTTTAACAGCCTCAACGGTGGATGGCCTATTGTAATTTATGACTATAGCAGCTGCTAGTGTGACAGCTATAAGAGTCACAGATCCAGTAACTGAAGCAACGTGCTGGAAGCAGCTCTGAACGCTGGTCATTGCCCCACTCCTCCACGTCATGTCGGGAAAAGGAAGTGACGTCGAAGTAGCCTGTCATTCATTGCTTGCTGCAATCGTGGTATGAAGCTTGAGCCTGTAGAGTGTGATGCAGTGAGTGTAAGCACTCAGCTTTTTGTCATCTTAATATTAAATATTTTAATTTTTACCAAAATAAGAACTCTGGTAGAGAAAGAGTTTCCTCAAGTCTTAGTTCTTAGGTTTGTTAAAACCGAAGTAGATTCTTAATAATAAACGAATTTTTTAAAATATATTAAAATGTATGTGGATCGGATCAGCATGTTCACTAGAACCGAGTTCTATCAAATTGGAGTTGAGCAATCTTTATAGAGTATAGTAATAAAAATAAAGAATTATGAAAATTGAAAATGACACCTGAACAAGAGAATCGAACCCGGGACCTTTGATTTAGTACGACAATACTTTGACCACTGATATATCCAGGATTCGTCCCATGCCCATTGTCATTCTTCACTCATATTTTAAGGCAGAGTCTATGATGGACGTACGGAAATCATCGGCTACAAACGTGTGATTGAATTAAGATCACGAGCTATGAAAAAACGCAGCCACCTTAGACTCGTTAGTAACTGTACAAGTGGCAGCAATAAGCCAACTATCCAGTCGAGGGTGTCTGCATTATCCTCGTTATCCTCGATCTTATTTACTTGGTACTGTAGACATCCTTTGTTTTCAGACATCCCAGGTACTTGAAATTCTTAATGTTTTCCAACTTCTGGTTTCCAATTTTGATTTTTAGCCTTCTTTTTTTTAAAATCACCATTACTTTTAACTCCTCAATATTGATCTTCTTGCATAGCTTCTCCCTAACTCCACCAGCCGCCGCGCCGGTCCATTATTTCATGCAACTCTTCTTTATTTCATGACAGCAATGCTGGACGGCCGCGTATCTTAGTGTGCCGATGATGTGCCCTCCAGTCTGGAAATTGCCACCTCCCTTCAGGGCTTCCCTGACCAACTACGCGCAATGAGATGCATGGAAAATCTCTATTTCCGAAATATAAACGGTTTTTTGCAAAATTCGTAAAAACTTCAATTTTGGGAGAAAGCTAGTTTTTTAGCTCTTTTATAATTTGATGACATACATATCATGAATAGTATGGAGAAACCTCCTTTTTGGAAACAAACCAAGCTATAGATTGCTTTAACTTTCTTAGACATAAGCAAATGCTATTTTTGAGAAACTTATTTTGTTGGGGGTGTCGTAGTTGATTGTTACTTTTGTGCCTGATTACATTTCTGGAAGTAGACTTTATTTTATATCTGTCCCGGCAAAGATTTATCTGATTACCAAACTCTTCCTTCACCTCTGACAAGACATCTTGTGAATGTGAGGAATGCCAGGCCTCCACCGTGGTTCGGATTCCACGTTAAACTGTAGGTCCTCCATTTCATCTCACAATCACCCTACCATTACACATTAGCGTAAGTGCGTATAACCCGAACGGGTAGTAAGACGCGGTGCTAATAATAATAATAATGATAATAACAATTTTATATCTCTTTGTATGTTCTTGTAGGCAATGCCAGCAGGTGTGACACAAAGCTCTTACCTTGGATTAATTAAATAACTAAGACTTTTGGAATAGCTACAAGTGTTATGTATGGTAAAATTCATCCTTCTACTAATAAGGATATATTATTATATAGAACATTAATATATTTATCTGATTCCTCTTTGCAAGTGGTTGAAATAGTTGTTGTTACTTTATCAACGCAGTTTATGAAATCATCATAGCCTTGTTTACTGTTGGCAGGCAATTACCCATTGTTTTGATTTAGACTGCCAAGTATGGAGAGGTTGAGGTTCGAATCTGGCTCGGGTGAACTGGGGGTGGTTTATCTTAAATGTTTTTACACTCTACCTCAATGGGAATGCGTGTTCACTTCCTCTATATTCAACCGTCCCAATTCCTAGCCCACTAGAAAAAATTAGTGCTTAAACTTATAACCCAAAAGGGTAGTAGAACGAGCTGTAAAATAATAAATGTCTCATTATGGATTGATGTTTAGTATTACATTCAGCTATCAATCCCCCATAGTCACCGCGCTACCTGTATAATCTAGATATGTATTCTTTTAGTATCATATAGATTGAATTTTCATGTTGCTGAATAAAACTAAATTTTTAATATTCTCTCCTATGTTCTTCTTTTTTGGGGGACACGGAAATGAATCCTAGGAAGGGAAGCTACAATTTGGGCGTTATTGAGCAACAAACAGACACACACAGACAAGATTCCATGTTATATACTAGTAAGATATATTATTACTATTATTATTAGCCCCGCGTCTTACTACCCGTTCGGGTTATACGCACTTACGCTAATGTGTAATGGTAGGGTGATTGTGAGATGAAATGGAGGACCTACAGTTTAACGTNACGTGGAATCCGAACCATGGTGGAGGCCTGGCATTCTTCACATTCACAAGATGTCTTGTCAGAGGTGAAGGAAGGGTTTGGTAATCTAGTAAGATATAACTTATACAAAAATAGTAAGTATATTATTCACATAATGTCTGGAAATCTACATCCAATCTGAACATAATCCATGTAAATGTATCGAATTGTACACTATTATTCTATTATCCTCTGATAACTACCTTGTACTACTTTGATTAAACTATTTCAAATACTTTTTTCGTTTCTTAATTTAACAACCAAGTGGCAGTAAAATATCGATACAAGAAATATACGACACTTCTGTAAATAACATACACGACTCAGTTAAGAACGCATATTAAAATGTTCTCCACCGATAATAATAATATTATATTGTTTAATTTATTGATCTCAGTGTTTGTTTATGCACCAACTATTTTTTCCCCGAGTCATTCACATTTATCTGCACTAATTGGTTGGAGATTTTGAAGGTAGCATTAAAGAGGAAATCTGATCTCAGCCTCGTGGATGGTAAGTAGGAAACTACAGGTAAGAAAAACTTACTATACTAGTCTGGGGTTCTATTCTTGACATTATTATAGGTAGACCATACTAAATGAGAATAATATCTAGTCCATAGGCCAAACCATGGGAGTTAGCAATGGTTACTACCATTCTACTCAGTAATACATATTCAAAAGTTTTATATGAATATAATTATTATAGTTCCAAGATCTGAGAAGAAGTATTTATAGTCTTGGTCGCATGTTAGTACTTTTTAATTGCTCAATTGCATATAAAATTATCCTTTGTCTTAATCCGGAAGTTATTAGTGATCTAGCTTTGATTGGTTTGGAAGTTTTTCAATTATTCATACCGTCTCGAACATAGATCATCAAGCTATTCGAAGAATTAACATATTTTTTAAATTAGCTACAAATATTTACACTCTCACGAAAATTTTTACATCGAAGTTATTATGAATCTTCACGTTTTAACCTAAAATATAGGACTTTACAATTCTATTTGTCACAATGTCTGTCCGCTTCTTAAGGCCACAGATCAAAACGGTTTTATAAATTTTATATTGACTTGATAGTTTTATATTATATGGCTTAGCATAGAACTCCTTTTATCCAGACCGTAACCCTTAACCATTTAGTGATAGTTTATTAATAACTATTTTTTTTAATTCCAAATTTTTCAAAATGACTTTAACTATATGTTTATTAATAGATAGCCAGGGAATGTTTGACCTTTCTAATATCATAAAATACTGTTTTTGTGTTAAAAAATTGTTTAAGAATGATTTAATATCAAATGTTTTCTGAAAATTGTATTTATTTTAAAAAAATTGTAAATGTTAAGATATATAGTAAATGACAAATAGAACTGTATGTATCTACTTGTTTTAACGAAAAGAATGGTTTAAGTTACGTTAACGGATATTAAATTTTTAGTTTAAAATATTTTGAAAAATAGTTCCACAAATTGGTTTGAAATTGATATCTAGTAAGTCTTAAATATTGTCCATAATTTTAAATATTAAAACATACAAAACAATTTAATAGTTCATTGAAACCAAATTTAAAATTGTAATTAATTAACAATGTTTGGAATTGGTATACAGCGTGTATATCACATGATTAATAAAAAATATTATTTTTCAAAAACGTATTTTAATATTTAATTTAAAATCAATATGTGGTAATGATTTATCTTGATAAATAATAATATGTTTTTATTTTTACTCATTACAAAATATGTGTGTCTAGTTTTCAAATAAATAAGTTCAAAACCTTAGCTCAGTCATATTTGGGTGTCTGTCTACTGTGCTAAGGGTCCCGGGTTCAATTCCTTGCATGGCCGAAAATTTTATCATTTATGAAATGTGAGCTTACCCTTTCACAGTGATAAATTAATGACTGGGGACCAGATGTCATGTTAGTCTTAAGTTAGATCATAAGGTATATAAAGATACAACAGGCCTAGCAAGCCGGTAGTGGGAAATATATAGCTTGAATAAAAAACTGACCCAGACAACATGCTGGAAACTGTAATGGATGTAAAGTAAAGTTATCAATTAATTATTAATAACACTTGACATTTGTAAAAAATATTTGAACAATTCTTCTTGAAGCTAATATACAATTTTTTTATTACTTTTAAAAATATGATGTTTTTGTTTATCTGAGGAGGGCTTACTTAAGGGTAGTTAACTGAAATCCGTTTTTAAAATGTTTCTCTAAGATATAATTCACTATATGAGAAATGTTGTGCGATAGTTTCGAACTATTCATTATTCTATCTATAAAAAAATAATTAAGAATGATTTACTAAGGACATATTTATATAAATTATTTATGTCTTTAACATTTTTTATTAAAATGAATATTTTGGAAGTGTTTGACATAAAAAATTACTCATAGATATTTTTAGCAATACGCTTCACAAAGTTTCAGTTTAAGAGTACCTCAGCAGCACTAATTACCCTAAAGTGGCACCCAGTTCCACCAGACTCTTATTACACCAGTGTGAACACTTCAAGGCATTCATTTGACATGCATTCGGATGTAGTCACATGAGAGCGTTATAGTTGATGGAATGTGTCGTGTTACCTAATAGAGGTCATAATGATCTTGTTAGCACTAGCAATGATCCGCCCAGGAAGTAAGACGGGATTATATTACACAGTGGAGGATTACAATCTCACATGTATGTAAATTATTAGTACGCGGCTCGGATTAATTACTCTCTGATATTTCAATTCAGATATTAATTGGTATTAGAGAACTAATAAACATTTAATAAGAAACTTTGTACTTAGGACCATGCATCATATACATAATATTTGGTGGTTCCTATTTAAGGATGTAGTTTTTTTTTTACACAACTTTGTGGTCACATGGTCTAAGGCATCACGCTCACAAGAGATGACGTGGCTGATGACAGGGATATTGGAATTTGAATCACGGCTTAAAAACTTCGGGTGTTATTTTCATTAATAGAATCCCAATATCGTGCCACCATACAAACTCGTATACACTTCCTCTAAATTGAACCTGTCTATTATTATTATTATTATTATTATTATTATTATTATTATAAGCACCGCGTCTTACTACCCGTTCGGGTTATACGCACTTACGCTAATGTGTAATGGTAGGGTGATTGTGAGATGAAATGGAGGACCTACAGTTTAACGTGGAATCCGAACCACGGTGGAGGTCTGGCATTCCTCACATTCACAAGATGTCTTGTCAGAGGTGAAGGAAGGGTTTGGTAATCAGATAAATTTATGCCGGGACCGGGGATTGAACCCCGGCCGCCAGCATAGAACCTGTCTAATACCTAGCCCATTAGTTAATATACGCTCATAACCAAAGCCTGTCATAAGATGTGGTGTATGATACTTTGTATTAATTTGTGATAAAAAATATTAATTAATCAAGTCCAACAAATGGCTCAAAAATGGAATATGGATTACTTTATTATATATTATTATTTTCCAGCACAAAAACAAAGTAAACAATGTTCTGTTTATTTTGTTCGCCCATCAAAGAGAAGTAAAGCTGGCCACCTAATTGAAAAACTTTCACTTATAGGCGCAAAGTTTAAAATTGAATTTGTTGCTTTAGGAAGTAAAAGTATGGCAGCTCAATGAGAGCATAAAAAATGTTGACTTTCAAAACAAAATTGTGAAGTTTGGACTTTACATATTCAGAATATTGGAAAATTCAAGTCAAAATGTTTGGATAGTCAATCATAAAAAAATATTTCTTTTAACGCTGTGCCTTACGACCCATTTGGGCTATGCACCTACAAAATAATTAATCTAATATAATAAGGGTGATGACGGTTGAATATTGATTAAGTGTATCAGCATTTGAGTGGAGGGCGTGTGTAAAACCATTTAGAAAATATTACCTTCATTACACTTGACTGGGATTGAAATCCCAGTATTCCTGTCATCGGTAACTCCACGGTAGAGAAACGCCTTAGACCATGCAGCCAACGAAGTATTTAGAAAAAAAAGACAATATATTGTTGTCAGTGTTTATAGTATAATAGAGTTCGAAAATGATAAATTGACTTCAGCTCTTTTAATTATAACATGTGATAACTGAATATGATTATGTAAATATTATTATTGCTGTCTTAACAAGAGACTTTTTAGCAAATTATTGACTATATATATATATATAAATATATATATACATATTCTCAGTCAAATATCCAGCTAGGTATTAAAATTTACACCAGATATCATCATATTTTTTCCTCGAGATTTTTCTATTAAATATACAGCTTTACTACATATACGTATATATATATATATGCCTATTTAAAAACTAGCACGGAATCTTAACGTTTGAAATTGTATATTTATTATGAGATAGACTTTGATCCTTAGAACTGAGAATACAAGTCATAGTAGTAACCTGTAAAGTGGTAAGGAAACCTAATATTTTCCTCTTTAAGACATAATATTGAAAATCAAGTCGTGAGACCAGTGGTAGAATGGTCTAAGGCGTTAAACTCACTATGAACTGGACTGCCATTGACGGGAACGTTAAATTTCAAATCTTGTTCACCATACATATTTTTATTTTTGTGAGTTTTCCTTTCTCTATCCACGCTAATATGATTAATAATTTCATCTAACTGACCTCCTCATCTCCTCCCCTCATTAGTGGTGATTTTACATTTGTGAATAATCGCTCTGTTTGTACAACTTCTCTCTATGTGAACGTGCGTGCATTTATTCTAGTTACCCTTCTCATACATTACTAATGAGTGAAGTGTTTAAGAGCCCAGCCCGTCTCACCCCCAGATAACACTTAGCTTTAATGTTTGATATAAAAAAAAACAGGAGTCACATTGTAGTGCAGTTTTCCGTTATCGGCATTGGAAAATAATACATTGACACCACTGAATACGTGTTTATATTATGAAGACTAAAAAACATATACATTTTAAAATAAAATTAATTTCCCTGATACCATTTTCATGGTCCTCAAATCAATAATAGAGGAACCACACTTTGATACTTTTTTCAGTTAAATAATATTATTGTTTATAATATTTATACCTATCGGATATAAAAATTATAATAATGTCATATTTATCTGATTAAAGTTAAGGCCACCACATTTTCTTACACTTAACGAAAGATACACTATTTAGTTAATTTAATTTATTTTAAGTATTTAACGCAATATATCTGTAACAAATGATTATATTAGCACACGATTATATACTAGATCAGAGATAGAATAGACATAACATCCACCAACAAGAACGATAATTAATCTCTTTGAGAAGGAAAAGCCACATTTTACCAATGATAGATTTTGTGGCCATGCCAGAAATCAAACACGGGGCCCTTGAATTAACGGACACGCTACCAACTGAGCTAATGTGTATAGACTCTTAAAACACATGATATAAAATAAACGACAAAGGATCGTAGTGCTGGACTATTCAATATAATAAAATTCCGGCCATGTTTGGTCAGGCTATGTGGGCTGCTACGCTATGTAAAGCTTATACTCTCCTTGCAAAAAACTCTAGACTATAGTTAAAATGTTAGGAAAATAATTGTGATTAGAAGGAAACGCTAATGTAATGTGGCATTGTTGTGCCCTCGTATTGTTTTACACCGGGGATAAAAGGGACCAAAGTGACAATGGTGTTGTTGCTGGACTTTCACTATGGAAAGTCTACTCGTAAATGTGAGACCTATTTATTTAAATAGATCGCTAGACACAAAGGATATTAATCATTACAAGAGGTAAAGGCTAAGAGTCTAGAATAATGAAAATACATTATTATTATCTCGAACAGGGGGTGGAAAATACAATTATCTATTTCATTGAGAAAACTCGTCCTAGATTCAAACCTGGAGCTCCCCATCGTTATAAATCTAGTATATTGGGTGTCTGACAGCTTAGACCCTACAACCACATGTTTTGGCGTCATATTATGGACCTATGTAAATTTGTTAAGTGTATTTACAATAAAATGCATTTGTGATTATGAAAACGAAAGTTTTAGACGAGTGTTTGTTATAATGAATATAAGCACTCTAAAAGCTGGTGAAAGGAAGCCAAACCCCGAATTCGGCAAGAAGAACAGTATCTGGTTACTAAAGTTACTAAGCCAATTTCAATATATTCGTACTATAGACTATGATGTCACTCTGCCGTCACCACATGATCTTGGACTATGGGCCCACGATGTGTGGCGCTAGCGGGAAGGTCACGTGGTCTTGTTCTCCAGCCGCCACGCAGGCGAGACCAGAGTTCTAAATATATTGAGACTCTGGGCCCGCCATGTGTGGCGATAGCGGGAAGGTCACGTGGTCTTGTTCTCCAGCCACTACGCAGGCGAGACCAGAGTTCTAAATACACTGATACTCTGGGCCCGCCATGTGTGGCGCTAGCGGGCAGGTCACGTGGTCTTTTTCTCCGGCCACCACGCAGGCGAGACCAGAGTTCTAAATACACTGAGACTCTGGGCCCGCCCTGTGTGGCGCTAGCGGGCAGGTCACGTGGTCTTGTTCTCCGGCCACCACGCAGGTGAGACCAGAGTTCTAAATACACTGAGACTCTGGGCCCGCCCTGTGTGGTGCTAGTGGGCAGGTCACGTGGTCTTGTTCTCCGGCCACCACGCAGGTGAGACCAGAGTTTTAAATACACTGAGACTCTGGGCCCGCCATGTTTGGTGCTAGAGGGCAGGTCACGTGGTCTTGTTCTCCGGCCACCACGAAGGCGAGACCAGAGTTCTAAATACACTGAGACTCTGGGCCCGCCATGTTTGGTGCAAGAGGGCAGGTCACGTGGTCTTGTTCTCTGGCCACCACGCATGCGAGACCAGAGTTATAAATACACTGAGACTCTGTGCCCGCCGTGTGTGGCGCTAGAAGGCAGGTCACGTGGTCTTGTTCTCCGGCCACCACGCAGGTGAGACCAGAGTTCTAAATACACTGAGACTCTGGGTCCGCCATGTGTGGCGCTAGCAGGCAGGTCACGTGGTCTTGTTCTCCAGCCACCACGCAGGCGAGACAAGAGTTCTAAATATACTGAGACTCTGGGCCCACCGTGTGGTGCGCTAGTGGCCAGGTCACGTGGTCTTGTTCTCCGGCCACCACGCAGGTGAGACCAGAGTTCTAAATACACTGATACTCTGGCCCCGCCATGTGTGGTGCTAGTGGGCAGGTCACGTGGTCTTGATCTCCGGCCACCATGCAGGCGAGACAAGAGTTCTAAATACATTGATACTCTGGGCCCGCCCTGTGTGGTGCTAGCGGGCAGGTCACGTGGTCTTGTTCTCCAGCCACCACGCAAGTGAGACCAGAGTTCTAAATACATTGATACTCTGGGCCCGCCGTGTGTGGTGCTAGCGGGCAGGTCACGTGGTATTGTTCTCCAGCCACCACGCAGGCGAGACAAGAGTTCTAAATACACTGATACTCTGGACCCGCCATCTGTGGCGCTAGCGGCCAGGTCACGTGGTCTTGTTCTCCGGCCACCACGCAAGTGAAACCAGAGTTATAAATACATTGAGACTCTGGGCCCGCCATGTGTGGCGCTAGTGGGCAGGTCACGTGGTCTTGTTCTCCGGCCACCACGCAGACGAGACCAGAATTATAAATATACTGATACTCTGGACCCGCCATCTGTGGCGCCAGGTCACGTGGTCTTGTTCTCCGGCCACCACGCAGGTGAGACCAGAGTTCTAAATACACTGATACTCTGGGCCCGCCGTGTGTGGTGCTAGTGGGCAGGTCACGTGGTCTTGATCTCCGGCCATCACGCAGGCGAGACAAGAGTTCTAAATACACTGAAACTCTGGGCATGCCATGTGTGGAACTAGCAGGCAGGTCACGTGGTCTTGTTCTCCGGCCACCACGCAGGCGAGACCAGAATTCTAAATATACTGATACTCTGGACCCGCCATTTGTGGTGCTAGCGGCCAGGTCACGTGGTCTTGTTCTCCGGCCACCACGCAGGTGAGACCAGAGTTCTCAATAAACTGAGACTCTGGGCCCGCCGTGTGTGGCGCTAGCGGGCAGGTCACGTGGTCTTGTTCTCCGGCCACCCCGTAGGCGAGACCAGAGTTCTAAATACACTGAAACTCTGGGCCCGCCGTGTGTGGTGCTAGTGGGCAGGTTACGTGGTCTTGTTATCCAGCCACCACGTAAGTGAGACCAGAGTTCTAAATACACTGAGACTCTGTGCCCACCGTGTGTGGCGCTAGAGGGCAGGTCACGTGGTCTTGTTCTCCGGCCACCACGCATGTGAGACCAGAGTTATAAATACACTGAGACTCTGGGCCAGCCTTGTGTGGCACTAGCGGGCAGGTCACGTGGTCTTGCTTCCGGCCACCACGCAGGTGAGACCAGAGTTATAAATACACTGAGACTCTGGGCCTGCCATGTGTGGTGCTAGCAGGCAGGTCACGTGGTCTTGTTCTCCGGCCACCACGCAGGCGAGACCAGAGTTCCAAATACACTGAGACTCTTGGCCTGCCATGTGTGGCGCTAGCGGGCAGGTCACGTGGTCTCTTTCTCCGGCCACCACGCAGGCGAGACTAGAGCTCTAAATACACTTAGACTCTGGGCCTGCCATGTGAGGTGCTAGCGGGCAGGTCACGTGGTCTTGCTTCCGGCCACCACGCAGGCGAGACCAGAGTTATAAATACACTGAGACTCTAGGCCCGCCATGTGTGGCACTAGCGGGCAGGTCACGTGGTCTTGCTTCCGGCCACCACGCAGGTGAGACCAGAGTTATAAATACACTGAGACTCTGGGCCTGCCATGTGTGGTGCTAGCAGGCAGGTCACGTGGTCTTGTTCTCCGGCCACCACGCAGGCGAGACCAGAGTTCCAAATACACTGAGACTCTTGGCCTGCCATTTGTGGCGCTAGCGGGCAGGTCACGTGGTCTTGTTCTCCGGCCACCACGCAGGTGAGACCAGAGTAATAAATACACTGAGACTCTGGGCTTGCCATGTGTGGCGCTAGCAGGCAGGTCACGTGGTCTTGTTCTCCGGCCACCTCGCAGGCGAGACCAGAGTTTTAAATACACTGAGACTCTGGGCCCGCCATGTGTGGCACTAGCGGGCAGGTCACGTGGTCTCTTTCTCCGGCCACCACGCAGGCGAGACCAGAGTTCTAAATACACTGAGACTCTGGGTCCACCATGTATGGCGCTAGCGGGCAGGTCACGTGGTCTCTTTCTCCGGCCACCACGCAGGCGAGACCAGAGTTATAAATACACTGAGACTCTGGGCCCGCCATGTGTGTTGCTAGCGGGCAGGTCACGTGGTCTTGTCCTCGGGCCACCACGTAGGCGATACCAGATTTATAAATACACTGAGACTCTGGGCCTGCCAATTGTGGCGCTAGCGGGCAGGTCACGTGGTCTTGTTCTCCAGCCACCACGCAGGCGAGACCAGAGTTCTAAATACACTCAGACTCTGGGCCCACCATGTGTTGTGCTAGCGGGCAGGTCACGTGGTCTTGTTCTTCAGCCACCACGCAGGCGAGACCAGAGTTCTAAATACACTTTGATTCCGTTGGTCAAACATGATAGCTCACCGGACTGACACATCAGCGGCTGGTCATCTTCATTCACTTTAATGTGTAAACCTAAACTCCAATTTGTTTGATCAAAACCAACTCATTACTGTGATGTCGATAAATGGGTATGAAATTACTTCAATCGTTGATGTTTTTGCTAACCAAAATTAAAAATAACGCTTCCAAACAGGAATATAATAATAGGATTCAGTACGAGTCATATTATATGGAGATATCACATTTGATAAATATTATTAATAACAATAAAATAAAAAGTTAGTTAGTAAAACCTTATCATTGGGGCCTGCAAATAAATATGTTTTGATTTTATAACCTATTCTTTCAAACAAAACCAAGCTATACCTAACATGCTTATTGGTTCGCTTTTTCACTCTTTTCTAACACAAATATAGAAATGTACAATGTTGATATAGAATACTTTCTATTGCTGATTGCCTAGCTATACTGACAATCTATATTTCCAGTGGTCAGTTTCAAGGTTATAACTAATGTATATAAACATTTTTAAACAGTTTATTTTACTATGCTTTAAGTTAGTTTTGTTTTGTGTTGTTTATTGCCGCTAGGTGATCTGTTGACGCTATGACAGACAATAATACAATCATACAAAGAAACATATACTCTTTATTACGAATAAAAAACATGGTGTTGACGATGGAAAAAATATTTGAGCTCTATGTTGAATGGGCTAGTAACTAATTAACTATTAAAACATCCTGAGTTCTGTACTTTCGGTGGCGGATCTTCCGACGTTGTTATAATCCTACACACTAGTGTGAGATCTGCAGAGTATCGTCTGCCCACAGTAGATTGGACAGCAAGTATTCAATTCAGTCCCTTACGTGACATTGTGCTGAGAATCTGTTGGTGTGGCACCTGGAACTTGAGAACACGTAACTGGCACGTGACCGATTTTCCGACCAACGGCTTATCGGCCGGCTGAAACTGAACATAAGCTAATGAAGGCGTTATGATACATTACGCTTGATGGATCTTCCGTCCAGTGTGACATAATATATAGTTTTATATAGAAATATATATATCAGCGTTTCGTCCGGGAAATACGGGAAGTGCCCAGAGTGACTCCAGGCTAAGTATATATTGTACTAAGTAGAGTTTAAAAATTATTATCACTTCTCCTTGACCCCTCTTTGTTGTATGAATAGGTAATATTTTGTTTACTCTTTTCTTCAATACGAATATTTAGCATTATTTAAATGATATACCACATCATAAAAACTTTCTCATATAATATATTCATGTTTTTAACCAAATATTTCGAAAATCAGTCAATAGTAAACTACCCTAATACGGGTTTAAACATATTAAAAAGATAAATTTATTATTTTTTAACCACACGGCATCAATTGGAAGGTATATTTGTGTATGGGATACACATTTTATATTATATTTAGCACCGCGTCTTACTACCCGTTCGGGTTATACGCTTTAAGTACTAATTACTCTAATGGATTAGGAATTTGGAAGGTTAAATTAGAAGAAGTGAACCCGCATTTGCGTGGCGGGAGAGTGGAAAACCATTTATGGAAAACCACCCCCATTTCACCCGACCTAGATTCGAACCTCGATCTCCCCGTCCTCAGCAGTCGAGCTCAACACGACAAGCGCGTTAGCCAACTTCGCCATCGAGGCGGGTCATTTTATATTGTGAGTGAAGAATGGTTGCGAGGTTGTTAAGATGATTCGATTAACAATTAAAATAGATGATCTGATCCAAAAGGTGGTGTCAGCATTCCTTAGCTAGCAGCCAAGATGGCGACCCGGTTAAAATGTGAGGTTTTGGAACCTCGCTGCTGACTACAGAGACCGTAATATAGGAGGTCACGCTGCCTGCCACGGGCAACGTGGGCTAAGTGATCAGGTTCATCAAGTACCAGTCGGGGCTGCCACTTGAACCCAGGGAACCAGGTTCGACGACCTCTTTCTTTCACTAGCTTCTTAATATTCTTTAAATTCTTTATTCTAACTTCACTTCTAACATCACACCTACATTATATAGTAGTAGTATTAATAAAAATTCTAAAAGCCAAGTGTAGCGTCAACCACAAACCCACACAAGTAATCATTTCATCTCCCTCTTATCCTCGACCAAGGACATCCTGACAGATCAACCAGACCCACACATTTAAGAACAGAAATGGCTGGTGGTGACAATTTTTAATGTAAAACTTTCCCCAGATACTCATTTTATAAAAGGTTACAACAATAATTGATAAACTTAGAAGTCTAAAAATTAGGTAAAAATTTAAACGACTTAGAACAAACGTTTTCCTCAATAAACTAATATACTGTACTATTTTCCATGTAAGACCCTTCCCAGATGTCTATTTTAAAGGACTAGAAAGGTTAAGCCAATTTAAAATTATTTGAATTAAAAAAAAAATGAGACGAAGTAACCCATAATTTGACAGCTAGAATAAATAAAATCTCGATATTCGTCCATTTAGCATTTAAGTATCAAGTTTTAATAAAATCCTACAAAACATTTCGGCTTTATTCCCAAAAAATACTAAGAGACAGTCAAATACTAGCACTCAACATTGTTACTTTACGAAACGTAAAATAAAAGAATAGCCATTTTATATAGTTGTAGAATTTGATGCAGTTATGCTCTTGATATGCGCTGAGTTTATTTAAAGAGCGGTATGAAAACAAAAGAATGATTGAGGGTAAACACGTGTAAGCTTGATTATACTGCCCACCTGTTGCTCTATTCCTGCTCGCCTGCTATGCATTTTATAAAGCATATTATTGTCTTTTCTCTTCACTGTTGGAAATACATGAGATGAAGAAAGCAGGACTAAGCTTGACCGTTTTAAGTACCTGAGATCGTTGATATAATGATCCAACTATCTCCAATCTCTTGGTATCGTGGCTAGCTTTTCTGGTTACTATTAAAATGGTCCAAGTCTCCATCCCCGGTGGTACCATGGGTATATTTCTCGAAAGGGGACTGTTCTTATGGTTGCCATGCTATAGTTCACTAGGCTTAATTTAGGTTTAAGACTTCTACTGGCATCACATAAACATAGTCATAATCATAACATCATCTCATCGGGATAAATTAAACAAACCTAAATATTGCTCCAAAAACCACTTTCTGATTTTTAAATCTACATGCTTTAAAATTTGTGTTATAGTAGCTCATACCTAACCTTAACCTTCTTTATTGGTATTAAATTGAAACTATTGGTGAAGTAATGGGGCTACTGCACTATTAGTTAGTGCTATAAATACATTATAATGTGGTGCATCATAAAACAGAATGGTAAATTACAGGGTGTTTTGTTAGCTCTCGCCCCTAAGCTTCCCTTACAACATTAAAACTAACGGGCGTCATTGGTATATGAGAAACACTCGGCGAGTGAAACACCCTGTACCATATCAGCGAGCACGCTATCCACAATGAAAGAATTGGTGTTTTTCTTTCAAAATGTTAGATTATATGAAGTTACGTTGAATCCAAATGTGCTACATGATCAAAACCTACACTAGAAAATTTAAATAATTGTTAACGCTTAGGACCATGACCAACACAAAAGGATTATGTGACACCACCAATTTTAAACTGTAAATACTTTGAGGATTATTGAATAAATATGAACTTGATTTCAAAACATTTAATAATTCCACTGAAAGGGTATTGACGGAAAGGGTATCAAGCACATGGAGCCAGTGAACATAGTTAAAACGATGTACAAGTGTTGCGCACAGACATCGTACAAGTCAAGGCCATAACTATACAGGATGGACTAAGTAAGGAACATATACTATAAAATAACATCTGAGAATCAATCCAATTATTTACAAACAAGAGCCATCTCAATCCTAGCATTGTGACATTTTTTACAGACTTTCTATCCCGAAGAGAACATGGGCTATCAAGGGAATAGATAGACGTCTACTGACGGTCATCCGGTTAAACAGAACAATTTGAGCTCAGGTAAGATTTACCAAACAAATACACCATACATTACCTTGCTCTAGAGAGGTCAATACACAGTCGACATTGATAACAAAATATATAGCTCCAAGCAATAAAATAAATTTATTATAATATAGATACCACAACAAATTATACTAATATTAAATAAAGGTATAACAAATTGTTGACCGCAAAGATATATGTTAACATTTTTTAAACGGCCCCTCCTAATTTTTACATTTCTACCAAAATAAGTCTATACTAAATTT
Source organism: Timema douglasi (assembly GCA_901482245.1). Lineage (NCBI taxonomy): Eukaryota > Metazoa > Arthropoda > Insecta > Phasmatodea > Timematidae > Timema > Timema douglasi. The sequence goes on from CABEEJ010003884.1 coordinate 36,941, forward strand.
GGTCAGTAATAGTGATGTTTTTGATAAATATGTTTTGAAAATATTTCTAAAATAATTTATTTCACATTAATAAATAAGCGTGAGGAAGCAAAAATGTAGGTAAAGTTAACTGGAATTTGTGTGGAGAGAGCTTTGAAGCCAAATATCAGTGCACTTGGCCGAGATTTGAACATCGGCCCTTACTTTGTTTTTAAACTGGATAGAACGAGAAAAATATGTGTTATAAGTGCCTCCCTATATTATAAATGTCCGCTTACAAACAGTAGTATGAGGAGAAGATAGAATTATTATTACTTAATATAGACTAGAATCTTTAAAAAATAGTCACGGTTTGTTTACAATTATGTTTGTTAATATAATAAAAATATACATCAATATACCTCAAATGAAAACTATTGAAACAGACGAGGTTGTTTGACATGTGTTTTCGTAAGCTATATAGGTTTCTATTCAAGATATAGAACTGAACACTTTGATTTTGCGCTGAGAACAAACATAATACAGCTCTCGCTACTATTATTATTATTATTATTATTATTATTATTATTATTATTATTATTATTAGCACCGTGTCTTACTACCCGTTCGGGTTATACGCACTTACGCTAATGTGTAATGGTAGGGTGATTGTGAGATGAAATGGAGGACCTACAGTTTAACGTGGAATCCGAACAACGGTGGAGGCCTGGCATTCCTCACATTCACAAGATGTCTTGTCAGAGGTGAAGGAAGGGTTTGGTAATCAGATAAATCTGTGCCGGGACCGAGGATTGAACCCCGGCCGCCAGCACAGAAGTCCGACACCTTACCCCTAGACCACCAGGTCACCGCTCTTGCTACTATTTCTACTTTCGGTAACAAGACAGACTAGCTGGTTTGGCGAATAAAATATATATTATTAATTTTATCATATATTTGAACCTTTAAACACTTCCAATATAATGGCACTGTCTTACCTTTGTTTGTAATATGCTTTTTATTAATAAAATAAGCATGTGTTAGTTGTAGCAAGCACATACCTTACACTGAACTTTTGAGTAACTAGGTGTGACCTATTATCATTTCTCATTATTGCTTATTGGTGTCATTAAAATAAGCTCATCTGCCCACTTCCCTTACAACCATTATTATGATTTATAACTTATTAAAAAAGTAGATTAATATCTAGTAGTTTATAAACTTCCCTCGAACTTAATATTTATGACAAAACACACGGATAATGTCTCTCATGTATAATAATCGTTAGTTTATATGTAAGATATGTACTATACGTAGTCATTCTAAAGCTCACATATGACTAATTGGCGCTTGTATTTTTGTATAACTGCGTCTATAACAAGACCGGAACCTTAATTATGTCAATCACTGATGTCCTGATCTGTAGTTAATTTAAACCATTCATTCATCAAATTAAAAAAAAGTTGGGAAATCTAAGGTCAACTAGGTTCTTTTTTACTTTTATTGTACGGTCAATTATTTTAAAGAAATACTTTTCTATTTTGAATATTTTCAGAAAATTTAGAAACTCATTTCATAGAATGTTAAATATAATGAATCATATATTATCCGTTAAAATGTACCTTAATTTTTTATTTATCGGATCTAAAAATATATCTGCGCATTATATGTTATGTACCACTTTTCAACAGAAAATAGTTTTGTATAAATCGGAGTTGTTTATTAAAAAAGCAAAAAAGTAGCATAATGGATGTGAACTTTTGATTTGACCAAATATTTTTATTCATGGTAGAATATTCTCTCTATAAACAATGTTTGTACAACCTGGAACCAAAAAGGTATAACTTTTGATCAGAGGAGAAGGTTGGAGTCAAAATCCTGCATGGAATATACCTATACCTGAAGAAAGATTATTAACGGTGTTGAAAACTAATCATAAGTATGATCTATAGATACATTTTCTAATAATGTTATAAATCTAAAGCTTTAATCTCATTACTTTAAAATACCATTAGTTTAAAAATAAGTGAAAAATATTCTAAAAAGTGGTAGAGGGTAATAATATGTTCTTATCTGTCTGGAAGTGTGAGCTCACATTTTCTGCTTAAGCAATTTAAGTCAAAGACTATACCACGCTTATCTTCCTTCGACTACACAAAAAAAAAAATGTTTTGTACACGTTACAAAAAATATGTTGTGGACATCAAAGTAGTTTTATCTAAAAATAATTAATTTATTATATTAACAATAAAATTTAGTGTATAATCCGAGCGGGTAGTAATATACGATCTTAAAATTTGTCAGATATTTTATAATACAAAACAATATTGCTTTGTAATTTTCTCAAAATTATCTTTTGTGATTTACATAAAATTTATTTTCATTTTACCATTTTTTCGTTACAAAAAAAAATATTTTTGTAGGTTTAGCAAAATGTTTATATTAGTTTGTAAGGAATGCTATTACTGTTTAACATTTTTGTTTGAAAGTAAAAAAAAAATATATATTTATGTTTGTACAAAGCGTTGTGTTTTTTACCTAAGCAAATCAATAGAAAGTATTGTGACTGTGAACACGATTCCAAAAAAGTGGAATTTACAATTCTTTATTTCCCCATGTTTGTCTGCCTGTTTTTCTCTGGCCCCGGATCAAAAACTTATTAATGTGTTTTGTTCAAACTTTATATCTAGATGTGATAGTTCTATAACACAAAATAATATTGTTACCCTAACCCCTCAATTTAGGCTATATTAACATTTTGAGTATCTTTTTTAATATTAAATTATTCGAAAATGTATTTAACAATTTAGTTTAAAATAAATATTTGGATTTGTTTAACATTACTAATAGCACTAATTAACTGGTTATTGTGAAAGAATTATTAAAAGGTCGTTTACTGATGAATGATTTTTCAAAAACCTGAAATATTTTACAAATGGCTATAACAATTTGGTTCCTAATGGCTTTCTTGGTGTTGTTTGTCGTAACAAATTGCATTGTTTACTAGTTTTAGGGGTATAAACTTATTTATGAGTAGTATTGTGATAACAAAACTTCAAAAACTGGAATTCTATTTTAAATTATTTTAACGATTTTGTTGAAATGGGTATCTTGGAAGTGTTTAGCATGACAAATAACCCTGTATACTTTGTTTTTGGTAAAAAAAATTTAAGTGTTCTTTTATTCAATATTAATTTTTGATAAAAGTGATTTATTTAGAAAATGGCTTTACGGTTTTGCCTAAAATGTGTATCTGGAGTGTATCTGACATTTACAATAATAAATAATGCTATATGCTTTTTTTTTGGTGAAAACTTGGCAATTGGTAGCTTACCTTTGATGGCTAATATTTCAAATTGAATATTTTAAAAAATGGTTTTAACAATTGGTTTCAAATTAGGTATCAAAATACTATTTTACATATCTGTAATAATGTATCAATATTTATTTAAAATAAATTAATTTAAGGTAATTTTACGTACAAGGAATTATAGAAAATTTGAATATTTTTGGAAATTGATTCTGAAGACTGAAGTCAGACTGTAAATCTTGAAATAATTTTTCGTGATAAATAAGAAAAAAAATGTACTTTTACAAATTAAAAATAATTTATTTTAGGAAGTTTTCAATTTTATTAAAGTATTTTAACAGTCTAGCTTAAAATATATGTACAAAGAGTGATGTTTATTATCAACAAGATAATTTGTTTGTTTTTATGAGTAAAACTTTTACCGAAGAGTATTTTAATTAAAACCTATTATTTAAACATGAGAATGTTAGTGTATTTTGTTTTAACATATATTTTAATTTTTAGATGATAAAAATATAATTGGTAACAGGAGACCATCTCACAATCACCCTATCATTATATTTAATCTTTAGTTCGTAAAACCCGAACTGTTAGAAGGACGAGGTGTTCATAATAATAAAAATAATAATACAAATAACAATAATACTGAACAAGTATATATTGTCTGTTGTAAATTTGATTGAAAAATTACGTATAAATATCTCAACTTGTTTTGAAGAATTTATAAATTAATTAGTAATTCCGAAACTTTGCAGAAGTCATGGGTTGAATCTAGACCGTATGATAGGGAGGTGAAGAGGGTACATCGTACCCGGGCTCGGGGACTAAACAGGCTATGGGAATACCCTGGGATCTCAGAAAATATTTATATGTATTAAAGACTAGCATTCAAATTTTCTTTACTAGTAGGCCTACTATTACTAAACTATTTATTATATGTATGATAATTTTTTTTGCACTTTTTTAGAATTAAAGTAAAACCTATATATTATTTATGTATAATCTCATATTTTTTTCAGATAGGATTAATAATGATTTTTTTATATGGAATAGATGTAAAAAAGGAGAGAGTTTTGTAAAAACTTTGTATCCTCTGATAAAATTCCTCTCAGAGGCTCTGGTTGAATCTTGCAAACCATAAAAATAAATTATTAAATTGTAATCATCATAAACAAACTTTCAAATTCACAACAAAATAAACCATTTTATAATTGTTTAGTCAAGTCGCTCTTTTCTATGTGAATTATAAAGGAAATTGTTTTAAATAACCGTATAACCTGAACGGGTAGTAAGACGCAGTGGTAAATTATTATAAGTTTTTAAATATTTAATCCAAACCAACAATAGTGAGCTATTATTTGGTACAGAACAAATTCACATTAGAGATTTAGTTTTCTATATGTGTGATATTCAAATTATTTCTTAAGATATTGTTACTAATTTTTTTGTTATTTTATAAAACACTGTACAAACCAGAAAACATATATTTAAATACCAGCTTAAATCTTATACCTAATTCAGCCCACTTAAAATTAAACAGCTAACTCACTCTATGTGTGGATGGATTTTCATGAAAGATATAAAGGTTATGCTTACATTTAGATACATTTTAACATTTGGATGGACATCTCTAGGTTTTGCAGATCTCTCTCCCAAGTAGTTCCGGGTACTATCACCTCACCAGAGATGTGATACTGTTGTTATGGCAGTCGACACACCGACCCCTCTCACCCCTCTATATTACCTCCCTCAGAGTGTGCTTACATTCCACAGGCAGCCCCCCCCCCACCCCCCAATCCTTTCAACTTTGTTGCTTACTTATCAACAAAAGACAAGCAATCAGAGTTATTCTCTCCAAGGAGTGATGCTTGGTTTAGAACCGTAAACTCGTGGTCTTGTAGAGTGATGTACAATGTCAAAGGTCAAGGGCTCGAATCCCTTTCAAAGTATAATGTTTCTGAGTTACATTAGGAAATCATTATTTACAGTAAATTGTGACATTTTCATTTTGTTTATCTATTACTATAGAAATATATATATTTTCTTCCCTATATTTAAAAAAATATAACCATTTCTTTTTGTTTTTTTAGTGACATACTTTTTACGGTCACTTCTTACGCTAATTATTTAAAATCATGTTATAAGGAGGTTAGAATTAAAAGAAGTGTACCACAATTTGTTTGTACAGAAGATAGAAAAACCAAAGTGAAAACCAAAGTGAAAACCACACTTTGTTCTAAGTGATAGCCTGATAGCAAAATTATAAATATCTCCAAAAAAAATTAATGAGTTAGAAAAAGATGGCCAAGTTGGCGAAAAATTGCAATTTTAAAAATGTATTTCAATTAAATATAATTTACGTACTGTACACCTACTTCACTTTACAACGAACACCATCCTTACAAGAACATTTTACTCTTATGATAAAAACAATCAGAGTTAAATAAAGCTCGCTAAGACATGTTTCCATTTAAAATCATTGATTTATTACTATAATATGACTATAACCCGTCCAAAACCAAGTATTTCCTTTTTATTGCTACGTTCAGAACACAGGTTATTGATGGCTTAATCGGATTAGATAGAGATGAGGAAGTGAACCCGCATTTGCATTGAGTAAGCTGGGAAAACCAAAGTGATAAATCACTTGTGGAAAATCGATAAAGGTATATTTATATATATATTTAAAGGGAAAACCACCTTCATTTCACGCAGATAAGATTCGAACTTCGACCTCCCATCAATGGCGATCAAATCAACGGCAAGCAACGGCTGTGTGTAACTAAACTTTGTAAACTACTATTTACTTTGTCTCGACACCTTGGACTGAAACTATTGTGATCGTCAAAATTCGAAATTGATATTTTGATAAATGTCAACAGTTCATAGCCCCCTAAAACCAATAAAATTTGTTTCCCGCAATGCCGTCTGACTGTTTGTATCTTAGTTTGGGCTAAGACTTTGTGTCTGGTGTTTACAGAAGACCTACCCCACCCCCTCCTCCAAGGTTTTTTTGGAATTAGATATCTAACCCTAAATTTAAGGCTAGTTTATTGAGAGGCAAAAATAAAATAAATTTATTTTCACGAAATTATTTCTTATGATTTTGATTAAATTTGATATCCAAACATTGTTTATCATTATAAACAAGATGGATATTTTCATTTTCTCATGATATGACTTTGAGGGTACTTTACTTAGGGGAAATTTTCAAATTCTCATAATTTCCTCGCAATTATTGAGACTCGTAATAAAACATCATTTTAAAGTTGTAGTAAAGATATTTTTTTATAAAAACAATAAGTTTTGAGTTAAAAACAAATATATTTAATCAGGGGTGTAGTGGAGCGGGAGGTGGGGGGAACGCCGTTCTGGCACTGCTTTTCGTGGAGAACTATTCGAAATACTTTTTTACTAAAGGTTTATACTATGCAATTCCAAGTTAATTAATTGATTTTATATCACTATTATGTTAAAACTTTTTTCATACTATTAATCAATAAATTCTTATGAAATTTACAGTGCTATATGCGAACTACTGGAATTTTAGGGGAAGTGCGTTAAGTAGGTTTCTTCCTCAGTAATCATTAAAAGATGCTCCAAATATCTTCTAGAGGCACTCATGTTTGTGCAAGCATTTTGTCTGCGGCGGTTGGGGGTCCCAAAACCCCTTCAACTTTGGGATTGCTACGACCTTGCACTGCTAAATTTACGACTACACCACTCTTTTCAATACAGGTTTTTGAAAATGAATTTTATTCATATGCTTTTTGGTTGACAAAGATGTTTCTCTTTTCTAAATTTTTCTGTATCATTGTTCTTAGTTCCTGATACCACAGAGTCAGGGGCGGCCAGAGGTAAATTTCGTGCCCGGGCGGTTTTTTTTTTGGCGCCTCTCTACGTAACCGGTGGATAATATAGTCCATTCCCCATAGGAGTGTAGGTAGCTAACCGCTAACAAAAGTTAGCATATCCAATTTCATTTATCCATTTGCCAAACCATATTATCTGTAATAACCATAAAATGTTGATTTATTGTCACTTTTGGCAGTCAAAACTTTCACAAAAACAATTTTATTTTTAATTTGGCAGTTCTTAGATCTTCTGATAGTTTCCAGCTATAACATTTCTCTTGGTGATTGTACTCTTGTAAAAATATGAAGATAATCCCCAAACCTAACGTAGCCTGGGAGTGATAGGAAAATAATTGACTGGAAAACTCCACAAATGTTAAACATACGATAAACGTTTCGCTTCGAGATTGTACAAAAACTGTTAGGATTACAAATAAAACTATAAGAACCTGTTTTGTAGACAATGTCATCCTCTATTTTGTTATTATATGTTTAACAAACACTTTGGCATTATGAATGGTTTACGCCATAATTGCAAAAAGAAGTTTTATGGTGCCATTATTTCAAGCTGGCAAATGTAAAATAACTTTTTAAGAGTGGCACTATATTTGATTTTACTCACCACAAAATTATACTAATGTGTAAAATTTATGTTATTATCAAAAGGTCTACGCTTGTTAAGCTTAGCAACTCCACTATCACACCCTGCCTACGTTAGGTTTGGGAACTATTTTTATATCACGCCCAGGTTACGTTAGGTTTGGAGGTTTGGGGACTATTTTCATATAACGCCCAGGTTACGTTAGGTTTGGAGGTTTGGGAACTATTTTTATATCACGCTCAGGTTACGTTAGGTTTGGAGGTTTGGGGACTATTTTCATATCACGCTCAGGTTACGTTAGGTTTGGGGACTATTTTCATATCACGCCCAAGTTACGTCAGTTTGGAGGTTTGGGGAATATTTTCATATCACGCCCAGGTTACGTTAGGTTTGTAGGTTTGTGGACTATTTTCATATCACGCCCAGGTTACGTTAGGTTTGGAGGTTTGGAAACTATTTTCATATCACGCCCAGGTTACGTTAGGTTTGGAGGTTTGGGAAATATTTTAATATCACGGCCAGGTTACGCTAGGTTTGGAGGTTTGGGGATTATTTTCATATCACGCCCAGGTTACGTTAGGTTTGGAGGTTTGGGGACTATTTTTATATCACGCCCAGGGTACGTAAGTTTGGAGGTTTGGGGACTATTTTCATATCACGCCCAGGTAACGTTAGTTTGGAAGTTTGGGGACTATTTTTATATCACGCCCAAGTTACGTCAGTTTGGAGGTTTGGGGAATATTTTCATATCACGCCCAGGTTACGTTAGGTTTGGAGGTTTGGGGTCTATTTTCATATCACGCCCAGGTTACGTTAGGTTTGGGGTCTATTTTCATATCACGCCCGGGTTACGTTATTTTGGAGGTTTGGGGACTATTTTACATATCACGCCCAGGTAACGTTAGTTTGGAGGTTTGGGGACTATTTTCATATTACGGCCAGGTTACGATAGGTTTGGAGGTTTGAGGATTATTTTCATATCACGCCCAGGTTACATTAGGTTTGGGGACTATTTTCATATCACGCCCAGGTTACGTTAAGTTTGGAGGTTTGGGGACTATTTTGATATCACGCCCATGTTACGTTAGGTTTGGGGTCTATTTTCATATCACGTCCAGGTTACGTTAGGTTTGGAGGTTTGGGGACTATTTTGATATCACGCCCATGTTACGTTAGGTTTGGGGTCTATTTTCATATCACGCCCGGGTTACGTTAGTTTGGAGGTTTGGGGATTATTTTCATATCACCCCCAGGTTACGTTAGCTTTGGGGACTATTTTCATATCACGCCCAGGTTACGTTAGGTTTGGAGGTTTGGGGACTATTTATATATCACGCCCAGGGTACGTAAGTTTGGAGGTTTGGGGACTATTTTCATATCACGCCCAGGTTACATTAGGTTTGGGGACTATTTTCATATCACGCCAAGGTTACGTTAGGTTTGGAGTATTAGGTAATATTTTCATATCACGCCCAGGTTACGTTAGGTTTGGAGGTTTGGGGATTATTTTCATATCACGCCAAGATTACGTTAGGTTTGGAGTATTAGGTAATATTTTCATATCACGCCCAGGTTACGTTAGGTTTGGAGACTATTTTCATATCACGCACAGGTTACGTTAGGATTGGGGACTATTTTCATATCACGCCCAGGTTACGTAGGGTTTGGAGGTTTGGGGATTATTTTCATATCACGCCCATGTTACGTTAGGTTTGGAGGTTTGGGGACTATTTTCCTATCACGCCCAGGTTACGTTAGGTTTGGAGGTTTGGGGACTATTTTAATATCACGCCCATGTTACGTTAGGTTTGGAGGTTTGAGGATTATTTTCATATCACGCCCAGGTTACTTTAGGTTTGGAGGTTTGGGGACTATTTTAATATCACGCCCAGGTTACGTTAGGTTTAGAGGTTTGGGGATTATATTCATATCATGCCCAGGTTACGTTAGGTTTGGAGGTTTGGGGAATATTTTCATATCACGCCCGGGTTACGTTAGGTTTTGAGGTTTGTGGACTATTTTCATATCACGCCCAGGTTACGTAAGGTTTGGAGGTTTGGGGACTATTTTCATATTACGGCCAGGTTACGTTAGGTTTGGAGGTTTGGGGAATATTTTCATATCATGCCCAGGTTACGTTAGGTTTGGGGACTATTTTCATATCACGCCCAGGTTACGTAGTGTTTGGAGGTTTGGGGATTATTTTCATATCACGCCCATGTTACATTAGGTTTGGAGGTTTGGGGACTATTTTCATATCACGCCCAGGTTACTTTAGGTTTGGAGGTTTGGGGACTATTTTAATATCACGCCCAGGTTACGTTAGGTTTAGAGTTTTGGGGATTATATTCATATCATGCCCAGGTTACGTTAGGTTTGGAGGTTTGGAGACTATTTTCATATCACGCCCAAGCTACGTCAGTTTGGAGGTTTGGGGAATATTTTCATATCACGCCCAGGTTACGTTAGGTTTGTAGGTTTGTGGACTATTTTCATATCACGCCCAGGTTACGTTAGGTTTTGAGGTTTGTGGACTATTTTCATATCACGCCCAGGTTACGTTAGGTTTGGAGGTTTGGGGACTATTTTCATATTACGGCCAGTTTACGTTAGGTTTGGATGTATGGGGATTATTTTCATATCACGTCCAGGTTACGTTAGGTTTGGAGGTTTGTGGACTATTTTAATATCATGCCCAAGTTACGTTAGGCTTAGAGGTTTGGGGACTATTTTCATATCACGCCCAGGTTACGTTAGGTTTGGAGGTATGGGGATTATTTTCATATCACGCCCAGGTTACGTTAGGTTTGGAGGTTTGGGGAATATTTTCATATCACGCCCAGGTTACGTTAGGTTTTGAGGTTTGTGGACTATTTTCATATTACGCCCAGGTTACGTTAGGTTTGGAGGTTTGGGGACTATTTTAATATCACGCCCAGGCTACGTTAGGTTTGGAGGTTTGGGGAATATTTTCATATCACGCCCAGGCAACGTTAGGCTTGGAGGTTTGGGGACTATTTCCATATAACGCTCAGGTTACGTTAGGTTTGGAAGTTTGGGGACTATTTTCATATCAAGCTCAGATTACGTTAGGTTTGGAGGTTTGGGGATTATTTTTATATCACGCCCAGGCTACGTTAGGTTTGGGGACTATTTTCATATCACGCTAAACATCATTCAAATCTTTATACTCATGTTAATGTGTACAAGAAGATCCATAATTTCTGAACCACCTTTTTTTAAATATATATATATATATATACATATATATACATATATATATGTATATATATATACATATATATACATATATATATATGTATATATATATATACATATATATACATATATATATATGTGTGTGTGTGTGTTAGTATGTCTAATTTCTCTAAAAAAATGTCTTAAACTAAGTTAATTTGATGAATATTTTCAGGGGATAGACATAATAGTTATGACACACATGCCCACCCTCCCCTAAGTAAATTCCTGGATGCGCCACTGAATCTCTATATCTTCCAAATTAATTCTGCTATATATGGTAAAAAGTCTTGTTCGACTTTAAAACATGAATAAAACTATTTAAAAAATCCTTTTCACCTCTCTCTACTTACATAACCTACGATATAAAAATAGGTCTTATCTAATCAAGGAAACACTGTTTACGCAAATTATTTATAAGTTAAACATACTCAAGTCTACTCTATAAAAAACCTTTTAAGCTAGCTCATACAAACACATCACAGGGAACATTTTCAATAGCTCAGGTTTGGAGGTCACAGACAATTAGTGTCAAGTCAAGGGTTTTACCTGAACAGGATATAAATGGGGTTAGTAGTGGGGTTTACAGAAAAAAAAAATGGAATATGGTTGGGGAGGAGAGGGAGAGTTTCTTCCGAAGACAGAGCAATCTACCAGGATGATACTGAACCTTTTCACCGGTTTAGACATGATTTAATTTGAAAGTACCTATAAGATTTTGTTAAAATTATTATATTATAAATATTCGTTGTGTATGATAAAACATTATCTTGTTCTCTATAATAATATGATAGCTTCAAAACTATATTCTTGTAATTAATGTTTTATTTAGTTTTAATATAATTGAAATTATATCCTAGTCTAAAAAAGTAAATATTACCTCGTGACTTCTTTATTAATATAATTATTTTTAAATTTACAATTTTATTATAATACAAAAAACCGCATGTTGTACTATGCATATTTTCTAAGCAATAGAGTAAACAACTTTATCGTCCTTATATAGTAGGTATCCATCCGTATCTTAACATATAGGTTATTAATGACTTAATCAAAGTGTATGCGTGTGAGAAAGGTAACTTGGTGAAAATTTCTAAGTATGAGCCTTGAGTGAGAATTATTAATAATTTTTGATTAAAAATCAAGCCCAGTTTATCCAGCCTATTTTCAAACTTGAGTCCTTATCTCCCCGGTAGCTCATAACAGTAAAATATTTTGAAGTCACTGAGAGTATTTATATTAATATCTTAGAATATGATGTTTTTTCATGCAATGGTATACAAATATCAGTGTCCTGGTTGTTTTATTATGGTTTCTAGAGAAATAAGGCGAGAATAGGCTAGTTATTTATAAAATATATACTTTTATATATTTACGTCACCTAAGATAAAATATGATCTTTTGGACCAAAATCGCTATTAGCGTAGTGTAGGCGTAAAACTTCAGATGTACAATCTATGTGGAACACTAGTGCGAGTCTCAGTTGTTTCGCCATGGGAGGAGGTTGGGTAACGTACGAATGGGTGACTGGCGTATCCACGACAAGGTGTTTGGGACTTGAATCCTCCGTCTCTAAATTCTTACCAATTTTCCCGCCATGCAAATACGGGGGAAATTTTTCAAAATATCTATCTCCCTCATTCCTTTTTCAGTAGCGTAGGTTATATACGCGTTTATCGTGAATGGGTAGTAAGGTGTGGGGAGAAAAATGTCAATGTTGAGAAACATTCCTTGTTGGCTCCATTGAACTAAAATATTTCATTTGTTGCTCAGGATCACAGCAATGTTTCATGCCATTACAGATTTAAAACTACCAAACCTTAGTTAACACACTATATCTCATATCGATATAAAATAAACTAAGTAATGTACTATTTTGTGTAAAACTTAAGGTTTAACTTCTTATTCTTAAATATTTTGGGAAATGTCATCCCAAGAGTTCTGGTCCAGATGGCTTGAAAATATCCAAGAATAATGTTTGGTCACAAATCACCGTGCGGGCATTCTTCCAAAAACAAAATACTTCCCACACGAAAGACCGGTACAAGCTCAGAATAAAACAGGTTACACTATAACAAATCAAGAACAAGCATAACTCGGGTTTGTATGTTACAGCAATAGACGGCGATCCTCCCTCTTGTCGGCCATATGCTCCACACTCCATTAGAACACCCAACAAAATGACAGATGTTAAGTTTTGTTAAACCAAACCATGTTACTTTAAGCCATGCATCTTATATATTACCCGTTCGGGATATACGCTAGTGTGATAGGGACGAGGAGGGTTATGTCTATGGAAAGTGTACCCGCACCTATATTTTCGCGAAGGGAAAGTAGAAACCCTTTTTGTAAAAACCACACTCAATACACCTGAACAAGATTATAACCTAAATCTCATCGTCGTCGGCAATCTGGTATATTACAAGAGTGACGCCTTAAGCCATGTGGCCAACTAAGCGGGTGGAAACCTCACCATCATAGTTATAAATAGTGGAATATAAACCTAAATTTATTAGTCATTAGTCTTGTAGCTTATTAGAACCAAATATTTTCATTTCCATCAAAAAAACAAGTGAATTAACTCGTCATGACGAGAGTTTGTGAAAGAGGGCCGTGATTGCATTACATTATCCTCAACTCATTCATCCAAGATTTGAACCCTAAACTTCCTATTGGTGTCAATCCAATCTATTGGAGTGCGACTCCTTAGATCTTAACCTAACAACGCGGGTTGATATCCAAATACTTTCAAAAATTGTTTATCTTGAGAAGTACATACTAGCTATATAACTGTAGCGTTGAACATTTTAAATGCAAACGATTTAATATCTTTTATCATATTACACATATTTTTATACCATATGACCAACTTCGGCGATAGAATCATTTACGGCGTCACTCTCGTGATAGACTAAACTTCTGATGGCCGGAAGATCAGAGTTTGAATCCCATTTGCGTTTATATAGAATAGTTTTTCCTAAATGGTTATTCATTCTCCATCCATATAAATTCTGGTATAATTTTATAAATAAAATCTTCCTCATCCTTAACACATTGGCGCCATTAGTAGACCAACATTTGCATACAGCCCAAGCTCGTAAGAGATAGTGCTAATAAAAGTTAAAAAGTTAAATTTTATGTTCAATAAGGATGATAATAAATAAATATTTTCAAAAAAATATTAATTAGATTATAGCTAAATAATTTAATTGTTCATTGGTGCCTATCGTCCACGGCACAGCGCGTCCTCTGGTTGCGGATTGAAGATATGGGCTTCTAATCTGAAGGGTAGTTGCGAATATATTGAATAAGAAGTCGCGGGCAGCCTTTAGGGGATGTCCGTGCAGTTAACCCCCCCCCCCC
>CABEEJ010003884.1:51539-71726 GCA_901482245.1 Timema douglasi
CCCCCCCCCCCCAACCTTTAAAAATTAAAGCTTTTATGATTGCAATCTTTTGTTATTTGTTTGTTCCGGATCGTTCCGCAAAAAGTTTCGTTTGTTACATCTTTGTTCCTTCGTAAACATAAAGTGAATTTGTGAATTATTTTTTGCGCTTTAAATGCCAACATAATGGTAGCACTTATTTATAAATAATTAATATTTTAAGATAGAATTAATTTGAGTAGCTGGTATGACCTTACAGATCAACTTGACCCCGAAGCTGATTGGTCAGAATTGGTCACGTGACTCCTCCTCGCTCTATTATTGGCTGCTATAAATATCCTTCTCCCCTCCCACCCCTCTTCCTACACCACCCTACAGCCCTCCCCTACAACCCCCTCACCTACCAACCCAGGACATGTTGGTTCTTGATGATTAATTATTAATGATTGATAATTCATTATTGTAAATTGATTATTTTTAATTAATTATTTGGTAGGATAGAGGTATTGGAGTTTTTATTCATTGATTAGGGCGTTGTAGTTTATTAGAACCTCGCACTTTGGCTGTCGGGGGTAGAATGAACATGGGCTCTTCCGTCACAGGGCTCTGTCCCGGAACAAGCAGCACGAACCTCGCGCTATGGCTGTCATTGCTAAAGTGTGATAAATGGTTCCCCTTCCTTGAGACCCCCTCCTCCTTAGAGGTATGTGCCGCAAACCTGGTGCCAGTCTGGCGGGTCGACAAGACAAGTCAGGACAAGAATAGATCGTGACCACGCCAACCTGGGTATTCCCTGGCGCCAGTATGTCGGCTCTACAAGACGAGTCGAGACAAGAATAGATATTGAGGTCATTGACCCGGGCAACGGGTTTTCCCAGGCACCAGGTTGGTGGGCAGACAAGACAAGTTGGGACTCGTAAGGGACAATCAGTATATAAAACATAGATATTACAAAAATATATATTTATTAAACATCACTATTATACATTTTTACAGGAATGTCTCCTATATTCGTTCATACGTTTTTCTACAGTGTCTCTTAGATGCGTTAGTAAAATTGTTTTTAGTTCACAATACAGCATATAATAGTCCAAACCGACGACTTGACGTGTATAGTAGGTAGCACTGATAAGATCCAGGTTTTTGAAGTGCGTCTCCACCGTAGGCTGTTCTAGATCGACAACATCTGTCAATTCATCGCATACATCCACGACGAGTGTGTTGATCAAATCGTTGCAATAGCGTGCGACGGGTGTCGACCACATTTCCCGTCGATCGACGGCGACGTCGATGAGGTCCCACACATCACAAAGACGCGCCCAGCTAGTTGCTAGAGGCTACCCGAGCTTTAGACTTAGTTGGCTTGATAGAGTAAACAGCTGTATATTTGGTGAAGAAGAGACAACGTCCACATTTCTTTTGGGGTTTGTGTACTTGAATACAATTCCGGAATCCCGTTTAAACGCCTCTACTTCGTTTAGAGCTTTTATCAATTCATGGTTAGTGCTGTAGTTTCCTGCATGGATATGATCCTTGAATATTTGTTTCACGCCGTTAGCGTCCAATCAGTTGTACTGTAAACCTCTTGTAACAATTAACTAACATTATTGAAAGTGTGATGGGAAAACCAGACAAGAAGTTTAACAATCATAAACATAGTTTGTTTTATTTAGGACAAAATAGAAGGTAAATACATAAATAGAGCAAAATATAACAATATGGCGTGAAGCGCTTCTCCTCTCAGATTTAAATAACTCTGCTGAGTTAAAGGAATTAATTAACATTACAATATCTGAAAATAAAAAAGGGAAACATATAGTTATATTCTGGTTGTCAGTTCAACAGTAATATTAATCACCATCATGGGAATCTATGGGTCCTTCTATTGTTCCCTCGGTTATAGCATTAAGTGCAAGCAACGATACTACATTGCAACTATTAGCATACATCTAAATTTAGGCAATAAAAGGATAAACATTTACGTGCCTTTAGATCTAAAGAAATCAACATAACGTTAAACCAAAACAATACAAAGAATAAGACGTAAGGCCAAGCCTCAACTCTAACACCTAAGTGCCCTGTGCTCTCAGTTAAATAGATAAATAATAATCCCATATACACTAAATACGCAAACAACAAAGGACGGGTGGTAAGCCCTAGACGCCGAGTACGCCAAAGCGTGATCGAAAATATATACATGAAATTAAATATACATTATGTATGTATAACAAAACGAAATAGTACAATTAGAATGAATTAATTCTCTTACAAAGAGAGAGAATGCAAGCGAAATCGCATTGACCTTCGCGCAAAATTTCATAATTCTAAGTTTAAATATTTATAAGTCCCAAACAATAATTTAGACAATATGTCCCCTATTATGCCGAAAATGCAATTTTGAATATTAAATAAATGACGGCCCCTAGTCGCCGTCCTCACCAAGCTCAGTCGGTGGTATAATAAGCGACTATTCAAAATCGCGATAACTATATATATACATCATTGTATCCACAGAGAGCAGGGGCAAGGGAAGGAGGGGGTAAGACGATAGAACAAACATAACAGCAAAGAATAGGTTTGGCAGCAGTTAGAATATTCCAGATTGTCCTAGCGGCAGAAGTGATAGCTTCGTCTGGCCGCGTGGAGCCTCAATCGTTTCCGGCCAGCCGCGGATCGAATCTCGAGCAGACCATTGGTTAAAGGCTCCGCTCAGTCAGTTTTGCCAGTTGGAGAGTGGAGGTCAAAGCTCGTGCTTTGGTGTTGGAGTTTGTGTTGTAGGTCATCACGGGTGGCGGTGAATGTTGACCCTTTTGATATAACGTCAACTTGTAACTCGTTATATCACCATGCAATATTTTGATCCTCGGGTACGGTGGTGAAAGAGCATGGATATTGAAATTCAGCCAGAGCGACTTCCCATCTGCCCTTCGGTGTAAGACGGTAAGGAAGTTGCGTGGTGAAATTCGTGAGGATATTTTTCGGGGAATATCCCATAGAGCTGTCGCTCGGCCAAGTGATGTAAAACTGGTCCTTCATGGTAGTGCGCTGACGTAGCTGGCAGGCCTCCAGGAATTAAACTTGGCGGGGTAGCCTTTCCACTGCAAGTACACTTTCTTTCTGGCGCCTTTACCCTTGACACGTAGTATTTTATCAACTTTAAAAGTTTCGGGAAGACGTACGCTTTGCAATTAAGTTTCGTAAAACGTCCCCTCTACCTCTTTGCCGTCAAGATCGGTGAGTTTGTAGACGACAGGTTGTCACAACACGACGCTGCTGACTTTTAAAATCTCTTCGCTCCAATTGCTTTCGTAGCCCTTTTCAAATGGCATTTAGGATTTGCTAATACGCACCGTGTCACCAACTTTTATTTAGGCTTCGGGTTTGGACGCCTTTTACCGTACAGATTATCTCTGAATTGAAGCACATTAGTTTCTGAAACGTCGACGGGTGCCATCTTGATACTAAAATGTTTGGCGCTGTTGTAAGGAGTGACTAGATCTTGGAGGATGTCCACATACCGATACGTGTTATTTTTGGTAAAGTAGCGCCACATGCGTCCTTTCAGAGTTCTATTGAATCGTTCCACGAGGCTTGGCTTCACGTCCGGATTATGAGTGTTGTAGTAATGCACGCCTTCTTGCTTGAGAAATTTCCGGACTAGACGTGCCGTGAACTCTGTCCCCTTGTCCGTCTACTATACTTAGAGGTCTACGGCCACTTTGCTTGAAAATGTCATGAAATGCGTCTCTCACGACGCTCCCCGTCTTGGATGGAAGCGTCCTAGCCCAGGTCATTTTGATAAACACGTCTCTGACGGTGAGCAAGTACACATCACTGTCGTTGTATTTTCTGAGGCTTCGCATATCGTTTCGATCGGATTGACAGAGATCGTCAATGTTTGACACCACGTACTTGTTGCGTGGAAACTTTTTTACCACAGGTTTGTGTAGGGTATAAGCGTCCTGTGCACGAAGCCATTCTCATACCTTTCTGGTTCTTTCTTGAACGCCTTTATGAGCGACGCCGCCCCTGCAAATCCAGCAGGATGAGAAGGGTCGTAGTAGATGTCAGCTAAACATTCCATTATGCTCTGAACGGCAGCCACCTGTTTTCGTCCACCCTCTTCAGTTTCTTCTTCTTAGGGCGCTTCGACGGTGTAAGTGGTTGTGGTACGGGCGTCGGATCTCTAATGGGTGCCAAACGTTTCGGATTTACAATAAATTATTTCGGAACATTTATTTTTTGTAGTGCCGTGAGAAACTCTCGCCACCCCGCCGGTTCACCGTGTCTTCTTGCTCTGACCAGATCGTTGACTAAATCCACAATATTGGATCCACAGAGAGGCGTATCTTGAATACTCATTTCTCGGTTTGAGTCCCAAGAGATGCCACCTTGGGAAATAATATGTTCTAGTAAAAGTTAATCTTTTTTACGTGCTTGTTCTGGTACAGTATTAAGTACAGCTGGGATGGGAAGTACAGGCACTTCGGGGTTGGTGGTGGTGGTTTCAGATGGCGGAGGGTGTTGACTAAAGTGCAGATAGTGCTGTAGCACTTGTTGGTATAGAGTACATTTAGACTTGTCAAGTTTTGAAGCGAAGATTTTTTCCATTTCCTTGTCCAACTCTGAGACCACTAGATTTGTTGCCGCTGCCACTTGGTGTTGTTGCTCGTAACGGTGTAATGTTTCCGGGGACACCGATATCATATTTTTTGTGTGTTCCCTTATTTACTTGTTGAATAAGGAACTGAGGACCCCACTGATTAAAGGGGCTAAAAGTAAGTGCAAGAACGCTCCTCCTTTCTGAACGAGTATTCGTCTTTTCTTCTTCTTCTAGCACTCTCCTCGTTTGACCAGCTTGCGCAACATCTGCTTGTGAGTACGTAGCTTTGTCTTCTCCGCATTTTTTAAAGGCACCCGCACTTTTAAAGTGTTGTAGGCACACTCGCAAACAGAGTAAACCAGTTTCTTGTCAGCCGTTTTCATCAAGGCGACACGTTGTTGAGGGTTCATGCGATATATCGCACGTAGCAGAGGGGCCTGCTTCAGCACTTTGGGACTCATGGTTATGAAATGATCTGTAAGCGGGAAGTGTCGGGGTTTTTATAGCTTTTGCATGGTAAGTACACGCAGCACCCGACATTTGTGTAGGTCCTATATCTGAACCATTCTGGTGTGCCTTGTTTGAAATCTAACAATATATAGCCGTGAGGAGTACTTGTATTATGAGGGTAAGCCTATTTCAAAACAAAGGGATTTTCAGGACAGACTTGCCGTTCAAAGTGTTGAATCTGAGCTTTAACCCGGTGATTTTTAAAAAGCACGATATAATGTGCATTTAAGGAAATGTCTCTTTGGCCCTTGCCCTGGTAGAATATTTTTTTTGTGTAAGGTACATATCGCTAATATTTTGATGGTGGTATCCTTTTGTGAAAAGATCGACGAACACTTTGTTGGCTTCACGCATCAGGTCGTCCAGGATAATCAAATGTGGTGAGTCATTACAGATGTCATCCATTTCTGGCAAACCCTTACAGAATATGACGCGGGGACTTGCCCCAACTTGTTCGAATCCCAGTTGCCATAAAGCATAATACCAGGTGATTTTATCAAATTTAACGTCACACATTGTGTCCAAGTGACGAATAAAGTCTGCTACAAAATGTGACTTTCCACAGCCGGAAGGGCCGCCTAAAATGGCCGAAAATGGATGTTTAAACTTGTCCATAATGTTTGAGACTGAGCTTATAAGCTATATGAGCTTGTATTTATAGGATAGGAGGGAGATTGCGGGTGTAGACGTTAAAACACAAACATAACAGTTTTTACAATATTTATTACAATCATGAAAAAAAGTATACACACAGTGAAAAGTATATTGTGAATACTTACAATATATATATTTATTAGCACAAACATAACTGTTTTTTACAATATCTATTTACACACATTGAAAAGTATACTGTGAATATTTAAAATATGTATTTATTAACACAAACATAGCAGTTTTTTTTACAAAATTTATTTACACACAGGGAAAAGTATACGGTGAATATTAAAAAAAAAAAATATATATATATATAGGGGGAATAGTGGCCTTGGTACTAAATATGATATATACATAGAGACGGTTTTCAATTTAAAAGAAAATATATATATATATACATACATACAAAGGGTTTATTATATATTTGAATAGATTTAAAATAAATACATATACAAACAGTTTATTATATTTGAATATATTAAAATATATATATATATACAAACAGTTTATTATATTTGACTAGATTTAAAATAAATATATATATACAAACAGTTTATTAGAATTAAAATATATATACAAACAACTAATTGACTAGAAAAAATCAGGTAGGTGGAGGATTGTACTGGCAAATAAAAAAAATATAAACAAATTAACCCAGGTGAATAAGATTTTTAAAAAATGCTTGATTTCATGCAGAAAAAATATGAAAAAACATCTCAAATCTTTGAAAAATGGTATGTCAGTGGAACTGTCTAGATTGAAAGAAAAAAAAGATGATTATTCAACCCGTCTAAATGATCACCTTTTATTCGTGAATACTTTTTCGATCTTAAAATAATAATAAATATTTAAAGTCTTGAGACTTATTGTAAATATTCAAAGTCTTTATTATGGAAATAGACGTTACATATTTAGTGTCATGGATAGTATGTAATGTATTCAATATCCGTTTACAAGGAAAGATTTGATAAATTTTCATAGTCTTTATCAAGGAAAGATATGTTACGTATTTAGTGCCATGTTATGATGAATAGTATGTCAAGTATTCAGTTTTGTTTTACAAGGAAAGTTATGACAAATATTCATTCTTTATTATGGAAAGAGATATGACAAATATTCAGAGTCTTTATGGTGGAAATATATGTAACGCATTTAATAATTTTATAATGAAAAGTACATGTTATGTATTTAGATTACTTTTACAAGGAAAGGTTTGACAAATATTCTGAGTTATTCCGATTTATATTAAATGTTAAATGTCAGCCCAAATTATGGATACTATAGTAAAAATTTAGAGACCTCTCATGAGGAATAGTATGCTAAATATTTTGAGTCCTTTTAAAGGAAAGCATGTTATATATTCTGATTTTTGCTTTAATCATTGTGACATTTAAATGAATAATATTGCAACGTAAACACCTAAAATGTATTCTATGGATCACACATATATGTATATATTTATCAATAAAACTTGCACTTATATATTTAAATCTTGTCATGTTGACTTTAACTCTTACTTAACTAAATATTTTCTCCTTCCTGAAAATATTATTTAATACTTTTTTTATTGTTGGTAGCGCATAATAATTGGTGGGTTCGGTGGAAATATGAGTATATATATATTATATAATAATAGATAATATTGGGTATCCTATCTCACTCTGCATTTATTTTCCCTCTTTTATTATGTTGTTTAATTTTATATGGGCCTTGATCCTGGAGGATGAAAAAGGGGCTGCTTCAGGGTACTTACAATAGGGTACTTTTTCCATTTACTTTATTTTTTGTTTCTCATATTGTATATCTATGTTGGACGCAAAGCCCGAAAATGGCCAATGGACGGACTTTTTGCTCAACTCTAGCATGGGACGTTCTAAAATGATCAAAGCTCGAAGTTTTATTCAATTTCGGGCTTTGGCCGTCTCCTAACAACCAAACTTAGGATTGTGCGTTACTTAGCGACAAAAGTTGAAAATACAGTCATTATGTTATGTTAGTTTATATTAGGATAGGTTATGTTTAAAAAAAAAATTGTTCATGTGGTTTTGATAACTTGGACTATTTGGTAAATTATGTCTGGATCTGTTTGCATATCAATCAGATCTATTCTTTGGTGCTGACTGACAGCTCACAGCTGACTTCTGACAGTTAATATTTAGGTATATACCTAAATTTTGACTGTCAGAAGTGACAGCTGCTAAACACATGTTTTTACAGATCATTTGGTCCGGCGTAGGGATACATTATTTGGTCTGGTAACGTTTCAAAGATGTCAGTCAGCACCAAAGAAGCCGTGGGGCTACTGTACTTGCCCTCTTGAAATCACGTGGTTGCTCAAAATTGCATGTGTGCCGCCTGCTCAGCCTGTCGAAAAACGATCTAAAATGTTTTTTCAAGATTTTGTCGTTTAATAATGGCACATTCCTAGGTTTGGTTGTTTAGAGACGACCAAAACCCGAAATTTATATTTAAAAAAAATGGGCTTTGGTTATTTTAAAAATCTAATCTTTGGATGAAGCAAAAAATCCGTCCATTGGTCGTATTCGGGCTTTGCGCCTAACATTTACTTGTGGTAAAACTCTAAGGATTGTATGTTTCATTCGAGTTTGTGTAGAACTTTCCTTTTTTCTGGTTAATACCAATTAATCTAATTTTAGAATGTCTGTTTGTTGTAAGTAAAATCAAAAGGTTCTTATAGGATAGAGAGACAGGATGTTATCTGTTGTTACGGTACCTATTTTTCAAAGAATCATGGTAAGCCATATCCCACCACGCTATCTCACCAGTGATCGAAATAGTGTAAAAAAATTGGCATAAGTAGTGAACACTCGTCGTGGCTGGTATTGTGGATACATAAGATGGCGTGTGATTTGTGTAGGGATTTTTTTTACTAAATCGTCATACGCACATAAAACACTTTTCTTGACTAAGTTTAATTCATTTCTAGCATTTTATGTTGTCAAATGTGTTGACGTATTACGTATGACGTAATCAATAGTTGGATAACATAATTATTTTTTTAACTTTCAGCTAACTAAATCTGAGAAAAGTTAAATCAGTACTTTATGTGAAATATGTTTTTTTCAAAATCAAATTAAATCCTACTCTCCTTTAATGAATTATTTATAAAAAGGGCTCTAGAAGACATTAATAAGCAGTAAGTGATTTAAACTGTAAGGTTTAAATATAAGAAAAAAGTTTCTTAAATCCCTTAAGTCTTTTAAGGTACTGTGATAAATGTGAGCTATTCCAAAAAATAAACGACCGTGAAGTAATTTATGGGTCTTTCTACCTCTAGACATTTTTATATACTATATGAATAGAAGAAAAAATATTTTGAAATTAAGTTTGTGTAAGTAAATGGTTTAATTAATTAACATAACCTTAAAAATTCAGAAGTTATTATAACAAACACACCAGATTAACTATACTTAAATGAAATCACAAACCTATTCCACTTTCAATAATTCACAGTGAACCAATTAATTGGATTAAAACTTGTAATTAACATGGATATGATTGATAGTTATAACTATTTCGACTCAGAAACTTACCATAACATTTCTGTGAAAATAATATAATAGTATGTTCATGTGGCTATGAGTTAAAAAATAAACCATCATTTATGATCTCACTGATAATTATATAGTTATTATAAGCTTCTAGTACTTGACCCTCTTCAGTGGACGAATGGTCTAAGGCGCCACTAGCTTATTATTATTATGATTATGACAGAATTTGAAACCTCTTAGGGCTCCAAACGCTCTTCTCGCGTAGAATTTATTGTGATGCCCTTTTAGTTTTAATATTTTTAATAGCAACATTTCTTGCAAATTGTCCCTGATCATGTGGCGTTCATATCCCTCCTCGGGCTTTTGATAGTCTACAATTATTTTTTCTCATTGGCTCTTATATGTCGATGACCTGGCGGTCTAGGGGTAAGGTGTCAGACTTCTATGCTCTATGCCGGGGTTCAATCCTCGGTCCCGGCAAAGATTTATCTGATTACCAAACCCTTCCTTCCCCTCTGACAAGACATCTTGTGAATGTGAGGAATGCCAGGCCTCCACCGTGGTTCGGATTCCACGTTAAACTGAGGTCCTCCATTTCATCTCACAATCACCCTACCACTACACATTAGCGTAAGTGCGTATAACCCGAACGGGTAGTAAGACGCGGTGCTAATAATAATAATAAAAATAATAATAATCTTATAGGTCATTTTATCTATAGCACCAATTCTAGATTTGTCGAATTCGACTTCTATCATAAAAGAAAAGCTAAACGCAGAAAGTTATTTAAAGAACTCCCATATCAATAATTTATCATGTAGAGGTTCTGTATATAATATTTAAATTTAAAATATTCTGATTTATTTTTTGCATATTGTTACTGCTTTTAACTACTCTTTAGTTATTTGTTATTATTGCTATTCTTTACTCTTCTTATTATTAATTACAATTTTATTTCGTAAATATTCATCAGTATATTTGATTATTTAGCTATTATTGGTTTTCTTATTTTCTCGTGTAATTATTATATATATTTGTAACAAACTTGTGTACTTTTCAGTGCTGGCCTGTTATAGTTCTTCCGACTGTTGGCCGGCACTATAAAAAAGGAATTCAATTTGAAATTAAAACTATTATTATTACTATTATTAGCACCACGTCTTACTACCCGTTCGCGCTGTACGCACTTAGGGTGATTGTGAGATGAAATGGAGGACCTACAGCTTAACGTGGAATCCAAACCACGATGGAGACCTGGCATTCAACATATTTACAAGTTGGGATTAATACACGTCTTGTCAGAGGTGAAGGAAGGGTTTGGCAATCATATAAATCTGTGCCGGGACCGAGGATTGAACCCTGGACCCCCAGCACAAAAGTCCGACACCTTAACACTAGACCGTTAGGTAACCCACTCTCGCTTATTACACTGACCTGCCTATGACGGGAAGATCAGTGTTCAAATCCCGGTTGGGTCTACTGAGGATGGATTTTCCTAATTGTTAAAAGGGCAACAAGTTTGACATGGCTGATATAATGTGTCACACTTATATGGTACTAAAACATATCGTTGCAACTGTAGGGATCTCTTGAGCGTCATCTTGCAGTAGAGCCATGCTGAACAAGCAGCCGCCTTCGGTTGGCGATGATGGTGCCAACTTTGGCAGATAAAGGGTGTCATTGGTCAGCGCAACAAACCTTCGGGCCCTAAATCCCAGTTTTCTATATCAGACCCACTACTTTTTCGTGAAAGTAGCTTCTCATTTGTTCTCACGAGGCTGAAATGACCCCTTTCTGACACAACACCTCACAGAAATCTCTGGAAATGCTGGGGATCAAACACGGGATATCTGTATCTGCAGCCAGGAACTCTGGTCACTAAACAACTGAGGTGTTCACTTAAGCCTCAATATACGCTAATAATATTATATTCCTTATTTTTCATATTTTTTTAAGTATTTATAACATATATGGACCGCCGACAACTCAGCCAGCAGTTATTCTAACGAATGATCCAAGGTCGAGGTGAGCTGATATAGCTCTGACTGGAAATACTAGTTTGATTAATTTTAATTATTTCAAAGGAAGCCTTTAATATTCAAACTTATACAAACTATATTAAACTTGGTTAATTTAACCAAGATATTTATTAGTTATAGCATAGTATAGGAACTAGTTAATATAAATAGTGGTAAAGAGCTAGTTTTGAAATAGATAAATAACCAGTAAACACTTGCGAAGCTTTCGCACATTCAACCTCCTCTCCCCCACCTACAAAAAAAATGTAGTCTTTTGTTGGGTTGTTGAAATTAAATAATCAGCGGAGTGTGTACACAAAATAGCAAAAGAGTATTTATTTTAGGTAATTGATTCAAAAACATTGTTATATTTTTCTTTTATTTTAAATTTTAAACAAACAATGTGTTTTAACGTAAACTAAATATGCTATGTCAGAAGTTGGTAAAAGATCCCTTTCCACTATCATCTTATTCATTGCTGTAGGCTTTGTATTAGTTGAGAAATAGGATGTTGACATCAGAAATAATACTTAGGATGGCAGGTTCACTTGGCAGAACTTGTCTGTCAGAGGTTGTACGGCGAAATGATTTATATTATTTTTACACTATCTTACAAGCGAGGAAGCTATCTCTCCAATATATAGTATGTAAAAACCTAATGTAACTGGTAATTAAAAAGTTTAATCTATCTATCTACAATTGCTACCTTGAACTTGAAAGCAAGTTTACATAATAAAATGTTAAAAGTTGATACAAGCTTCTAGCGCTAAAAGTATTATTTTATTATTTATTACCAGGCATCTTATTCTTCTTATTCTCAAAAATAATATTACATTTTTATATAAATAAAGTCCAAGTTTGAAGAATTAAGACATATCCAAAAGTAATTAATATGACAAATTAATAAGCTTTATAAGCAACTATATGATTTAGAGAATCTAATAGTTTTCAAAAATGTATAATTTTTGAGACCTTAAATTACCCATCATGTCTTAACTTTTTAAGAATTGATGTCAAAGGTTTACTGTGTGGCATACTAGATTTTAATGATTCAACTTTAGTAGCTCTGGTATGGTTGGTTAAGGTAATTGATTACGTCCACTAGCATGAAAGAGTTTAAGAAACTCAAGTTTACCTGAACTTCATGCACGATTTCCTTTAATACAGTGCCGCTCAGATTCAGCAAACTTCATGGTTCAAACAAATCGTGCTTAATTACAGATATACACCTGGCCTTTACACTAAAACTGAACCATATCATTGTAATTGGTCGTGTGAACAGAATTTTTATTTGTTTTATAGTAATTTTACATTTTAAAATGCGTTGTTATTTAACTTATAGAAGACAATTTCCCCCTCGTTCGTTTAATTTGTAATCAATTTTCTTTTGTGCCAATATTTATATTTTATTGCCATTAACCATTAATTTACAATATCTCATGCGACCTTAGAGACTGCATAGCTAAGCAAAATAATAGCTATATCAACATATAAAATTTTAAAAATAACTAATAAATTACCGATATTTTAATAGCGTCTACCATCGTTGATTCCTTCTCATGATCAGTTCTCCCTACTCCTTCCCCTAATTCTCAACCCTTATTTATACACATTCTCATTAGGATCAACTCCTACTTGTCCATCATTCCACTCATTTCCTCTCACTCGTCCAATCTATACTCTCTCCCCCCTCTACTCATTTTCCCTCTCCGCTCATTCCCTCTCACTCGTCCAATCTATACTCTCTCCCCCCTCTACTCATTTTCCCTCTCCGCTCAACTTCCCACCACTCCTTTCAATCATCTTCCATTTATAAGATACTTATTTAATATTTCTAATATTATGAGATAAACGCGATAAAATGATTTTTTATATTCTCGTAAGTTCTAAATAAGTGTTATTAAATTTAGACTGGAATCTTTTAAATACAAATTAAATAAAAAATTCAATATTATTTCACTTTGACATTTCAAAATTAAGATTTAAAAAATGTGATTAAATTCCTATGTTCTCTTCTGATTAAGTTTTTAGTGGAATGATACATATTTGTTTTACATATAAATGGGATAACTACGTCATGTTAAAACTATCTACTTTTGTATTGTCAAAATGGTTATGTAACATATTTTATACATTGTAAAATGTTTCAAATATATTTTTATCTTGATAGGAATTTTAAAGCTTTAGTTGAAATGAACAGTATTTCAAACTGGGGGTGAATCACAATAGTCATAGTAATAATAGTAAATTAGAATAAATCTAAAGATTTTGATATTATTTATCAAAATTAAATCTAAAACATGGTGGTTACACGGAGTAGTGACACCTAGTACTTATTATAACATCGAAAAAAAGATCTAAATACATTTATTTCAATCCATTTACTTGTATATAAATTATTTTTTTTACCAACGTTCAAGCGTTATTAGCTTACCAAATTCGAAATTAAACACATAGCTAATCTTAAAATAATTTATATGTAAATTCATTTGAGATATTTTATGAATATTTTTTTTGCAGGAAACAAATTAAGATGACAATTGATGTTACTAGAACCACTCTTGGCTACTCTATCAAAACCATAAACTCCAACTAATTATGTTTATATTTCTAAGAAAAAGATGTTTATTTATTTAAGTATAGGGTATTTCTAACTATAAAAGTTGTAAAATTTTCTAGTTTTAACACAAAATATGGGAAAACTATTCAATATAGTCACACATTTATTCGTTAGGATATTATAGCTTTCAAAGAACGTCCACCACACAATCTTTAAAGTATTTCTTTACATTAGACCAGGAATCTTCAAACTACGGCCCACGGCCAAATTCGGCTCACCACCTATTTTTGTACAGCCCGCGAGCTAGGAATATATTTTATATTTTCAAATTCAAATTCAAACCCAGCAGCATTCTCCAAATATTGAAGCAAGTGCAGAAGACATTTCCTTATTTCAAAATCCATTTGACTGTGCACTTGAGAGGCTTCCACCTAACCTTCAATTGGGAATTATTAATCTTCAGTGTGATGATACACTTTGAAGCAAATTTCAAGAGAAATCTATAAAAATTCTATCAATGTCCTTCAAGCGATGAATATGGTCAATTAAGATCACATGTTCTGGGTTTTATATCTGTATTTGACAGCACCTACTTGTGTTAAACAATATTTTAAAAATGAAATGTATAAAATCTCAACACAGGTCAGCATTAACAAATGAACATTTGCAATTAATTTTCTTTATAGGGTGTACTAACCTTGAACCTCACTTTGGTGAAATTTTATCTTAAAAAAATCCATTATTTTCTTTGGTAGAGCTGAATTTCAAACAATTGTATACCTACTATTATTCCGTTACATTTTGTTCGATACATTTTTGAACACATGGTTTCTCTTGTTATTTAAGTAGGCCTTCTTGCATAAATATCCATGAATTTGCCTCTTGGCCCACAGTGCTTAAAATACTTAATAATTGGCCCTTTACAAAAAAAAAATTCGCCAACCCCTGCATTAGACGATACCAAAAGAAATACCTTCATCTACGAATTTTAACGATATTCTATAATTTTAATCATCTTCAATAAACCTTATATCAAAAGACAAGGAAGTATAGATTCTATTTGGAATAGTTATTTAATTCAAATTCTGTTACCAAGAAAATATATTCTAAACACCAATAAAGGAAGGCTTCTAATACAGTCCACCAAAGTTTTGACTGTCATATGCTGCACTCTGTCAGTTTCAATGGTAACTGGTTCCTTTAGCATATTTGGCCAGTTTGTGAGTCAATCTTATGGTTGCTGTTGCTAGAACAGGTTTTATTGCCAATCAAATAAAAATAAGAGGTTATAGTTTTTTGAAGCATAAAGGAAAGACTAAGTTTTCATAGCTATAGGTAAGTAACTATTACAGTACTATCAGCACACTTTTTAGCAGATATAGTAGTTATTCAAAACTTAAGTTAATTTAGTTCCTATTAACGGTTATTTCAAAAAGTGGTGTCATTTTTAACGTAAACTTAGTTCTAAATATCACCCACCAAAGGGTTAGTAAAATACATCCTGTGGTAACTGTGATATTAGGAATCACAGTGATTTATGGAGTAGTTTTCAATCCTATACATTTAATTGCAGACGGCGCTAAAAATGATAAAAAAACGCAAGTCTTAGGACAAGTGGTCAATAATTTATGCCGTCAAGACTGTGCCATAAAAGCAGATGGGCTAGCTCAGGGCCTCAAAGATGTTTAATGTTCCTAGAGCGACTCTTAAAAATTATATTATCAATAAAAAAGGGAACAGAGGATTTGGTGACCAAGAGAATTGGGGGGAAGCCCAAACATCTTCTTGAAATTGAGGAAAATTAATTAACTACTGCGTATATGTGGCAAAAAATTGTTTGTGCTGTCATCAAAATATATTAAAAGGTTGGCTTTTCAACTTGCAATGAAAAATAATCAACCACACTCATTTTCAATTGATAAAGGTAATGCTGGTAAGAAATGGCTCCGGAGTTTTTGAAGGAGACACCCTCAAGTTTCTATGATATTAATATAATAATATAAAAAATGAGTGAGTATACATATAATTATTATACAAATTATAAATAATAAATGGAAACATTTTTATATAATTTTACGTTTGATTGGAATAGAGGTTGGTTGATAACGTAATGGTATCAGCTGACAGAAAGAGTTTTTTAATACAACTAGTTTCTAACATGTCCGTGCAGACAAAGCATTGTGTTGTAGGCCTAAAAATAGAGATGAGTGCAGTGATAAAACATCGTGCTTGTTGCTGTTTGAAAATATCTATTTGTACAAATGAGTCGAATAAAATACATAATACTTTTAGACCTATTTTATTTATAATTTAAACAATATTAGTGACTACAGAATCACATTCAAAACGATAGAGACAATTTTGTTTAGAAATACAAATTAAACACCATGTTAAGTCAATCGACTAGTATATATTTATGGGGAAATTAAGATTAGCTAATAAGATATTTAAAATGTAAGAAGGCATTTAAAATATCACCATGGTGAGAGGAGAGTAAGTTGAAGAACAGAAAAGGTAGTCCAGTCAACGAAGACCAAAAAAGGTCGAATGGGGGAAATAATTCATGTAGTCACAAATTTTTGTACAGTAGTAGGGAGGAATACCATGAATAACATACTAAAAATCCTGACCGTTGGGGGGCGGGGGAGGGGAGTGTTTAAAGGTCATTCTTACACGCTATTCTCATATAACTCGAAAATAGTGGCCTCTAACGAAAAGGTGTTCATGTAAAAAATTAAACTACATTAAATTATCTACAAAAAAGATCCTATTCATATTTCTCTAGGATGAATTGTTTATGATATTCAGGGGATGGAATAATGTCGGTATATTAAAAATAGTCTTTTAATGGTATAAAATTAATGTTTAATGTAAAATGAAGTTGATTCAGACCGAATATTAAATGTCTGTACAACAATGGGCCTACCGCTGCTTTGTGGGTGCAATATTTTAACATGGTTTCATTGATGAAGAAGTTCATAGATTCTGAGCGCCGTGGTGATTGAGAATGGCCACTCGGCTTGTGTTCAGAAAATGATACCATTCTTCCATGCAAGTGGTCATTTTCAAAATGCAAAATGTGCCCATATTTACGTTCAAGACATGCTATCATTGAAAACTAGCCACCCACATGTGTTCAAGGACAGATAAGGGTTATTTCACCATAAATCGAACTGCTTCACGTCGGGCAGGGGTTTGGCCAGACATGACCATAGAGCAGACTCTAATGCGCTCCATGAAAGGTTCAGGTGGCCCGACGCGAGGAAGAGGAATAACTGATTCTGTTCTAACGAAGTGGGTTGGTGGGTCCCTTGGAGCGGCCGCCATCTGCTCGTCAATAGAGGAGTTTACCGGAGTGATTTTTCCAAGAGGGGAGCAGCATGTTGATTTCCGGGTATCACGGCAAAATAAGGATGGGCAAGACCGGGCAAAGATTTATGGATGGTTCAATGACCATCCTCCTTTTCCAAAAATAAACTCACTTATGTCTCTGTAAATAGGGATAATCGGAAACTCAAAATAAATAGTCGCCGAGCCCTATAAATTGGTACCGCAACCATGCCAAGTTTTGTTGGTTGTAATTTTGGTGACATAAAACAGACTAAGAAGAATGTAGTGTTGTCATTGGCTAGTATGAGCAATGCCGTAAAAGTGAACGGTGATAAAGTGACTGTAGACCCTCTGACCATTTTCCAAAGAACTGCCATTGCAAAAAAGAGTGATGAAGATGTTGCACAGCTTATGGAATATGAATTATCTCCATTCCCGTTGGCTCTCTTTAATAAAAGGGGTAGTGAGGAAAGAAAAGAAGTCTTTTCTCTACGATGCTCTTCCAGAGGATACTTATTAAACTCATGATCTACGAACGAGCACCAATGTATTAGAGGGAGGCTTCCCCCTTCACCGCGTGAAATGGAATATGGGTACCAAGATTTCTGTACTTTGCGATCAATACATAGCCTATGTACTCAAACATTACGGTCAAAACTATACGGTGGTTTTCGATAGTTAACAGTACTAACAAAACGGGCAGAGCAGAAGAGAAGGGGCCTCACAAAAACTTCAGTTGACATTAATTTTAATGAAACCATGAATTTCACTGTTCAACAGGAGCATTTTCTTGCGAACTAGAATAACAAAACCAGGTTTATTCAACTCCTCAGTGACAAAATGGCAGGGAGAAGAATAGAAACAGTACTTGCTACAGGGGATGCTGATGACACTATAGTGAGATGTGGGTTAGAGAAAGCTGCCTAAATCACACTGTCACAATAATAGGGGAACAGAAACAGTAGTTGCTACAGGGGATGCTGATGACACTTTAGTGAGATGTGGGTTAGAGAAAGCTTCCCTATATCCCACTGTCACAATAATAGGGGAATATGTCGACTTTATTGTTTTACTCATAGCTTTTGCACGACAAAGGATAACGTATACTTCATGAAGCCAGGCAGGGACAAGGTGGAATCAAAATTGTTTTCAGCAAATAAACTCCAACAACTTCCTTTTGCTGAAACCATCCTCCTTCCCCATGCCTTTAATGGGTGTGACACCACCTCCGCCATTTACAACAAGAGTAAAGGAGGAATGGTTAAGATGTTCAGCAAGATTCCTAGGCAAATTAATACAATATCAGACATTTTTACTAACCCCTCGACACCAGCAGACAAGGTCACACAGGCTGGTGAGAAAATGTTTTTAGAAATGTACCAAGCGAATGCAAAGCAGCAAGACCTGAATCAACGCCGGTATGCTGCATTCCTAAACGCATCAACGAAACCAAAACCAGACCTCGCCTCACTGCCACCAACCCCAGGAGCTGCGCAGCAACACTCTCTTAGAGTTTGTTTACAGGTAGGTTATATTAATTTTATTAACTTACTATTTTATTTAATAATTTTTACAACACTATTTGTTGTTACTTACTTACAGATACAGCAATGGCTCAACAACCTCCTACCCCCGACCGAGTGGGGATGGAACCAAGGGGAGGATGGATCGCTCACCCCTGTAACAACCAAAGACCCAGTAGCACCTGAAGCGATACTGAACAACATCTTGTGCCGATGTTCTAATGGGTGTGGGGACGATGTGAATGCAGTCCATGCTCCATGGTGTGCGGCACGTGCCATGGTACATGTACGAATGGTGCACCGTTACTCGATCTTCAAGATGATGATGATGATAATGATGATGATTCAATTGTTGATTTTTGAGATTTACACAGTCAAGATAAGAGGTTTGTTTTAAATAAGTAATGTAGTTGTTCTGTTCTAAGTTCAATTAACATTAAACATTAATTTAATACCATTAAAACACTATTTTTAATAATCCGCGATTTTTTCATCCCCTGCATATCATAAAATATTCATCCTATATAAAAAATGAATAGGATCTTTTTTGTAGGTAATTTAATGTAATTTAATTTTGTACATGAACACCTTTTAGTTAGAGGCCACGGTTTTCGAGTTATACGAGAATAACGTGGAAGAATGACCTTTAAACGCTCCCCCACCACCCCGCTCACCCCCCACTGGTCAGGATTTTTAGTATGTTGTTCATGGTATTCTCCCCTACCACTGTACACAAATTTGCAACTACACGAATTATTTCCCCTATTTTTACTTTGTTGACTGGACTTTTGGTAAATAAAAAACACATAGGAAACGATTTCGTCACTTTGAAATACAAATACTCTCAATAATAAGGGGAGGACACAAAATAACTAAAGGATGCAAACACGCTCAGGAACGATGGGAGAGCTAAAAAAAAAGAGATGCAAACACACTCGGAAACGAGGAAAAGACACAAATTTTAAAAGGGATGCGAAATACCCTCAAGAATTAGGAGATGACACAACATAAAGGGGATGTAAACACCTTCGAGAACGAGAGAAGGATACAAACAATAAGAGGCGAAAACACCCTCAATAAGGAGGGGAAGATACAAAGGGAATAAGTGATATAAACACGCCTTGGAACGAGGGAAGGACACAAATGATTAAAATTTGTTTGGGGCAAGTTGTTTTTATTAAATGTAGTTTATACAATGATTTTTAAAATACGTCGGACTATTTAAAAATATACTCTAAAATCTAAATGTTTATCCACACACACTATTTTCATCATTGTTAGTTACGTTAACTATGCACAAAACAAGTATGAAAACAATGACAGTGTAAATACGAGCATTATATTTTGTAGTAGATACTTAGCTGATAACTCCCTGATAGATTCCGTTATTATTTCAATACAATGTTTCTAATGAATCAATTAATAAAACGGTGTTCGTGTGAGAGAGGCCGTTCACAGCAGTATTTAGACCTACCTTATAAAGCACACTTGGGGGGGG
>CABEEJ010003885.1:0-74007 GCA_901482245.1 Timema douglasi
ATATAATATACACTTGCGAACCCGAAAAAAAAAAACCTGCGCTATACATACGTAAAGTATTTTTTGGCCAGTGGTTTTAAATTTCATAATTTTATTTTTAGTTAATTAACGTCTTCATTTGTATATTTTTACCAATACAAAATATCGATATTGGGTCCCCAAGGATCAACACTTCGTGTTAAGATTTTGACTTCCGGTTAAAATTTTCATCGTTTTACTAGGAGACGCACATCTTAAGGTTATCGCATTGCTACTAAATTTATATTTTAAAAATATTGACCAATAAAAAGTGTAATTATTGACTATTGAGTCTAAAATAAGAGAAATAGAATTTTTATAGACAATTTTGAGGAAATTGAATTTTTATCTTTTCACTCTTTAGTAAACTGCTATCAATTTTAGGGTTAGACAGACACACAGAGAAACAGCGTTGCAGAAACTACTTTTTAGGGCTTGAAGTGTCATGAAGCGTCGACATCCATCAACATCTCGGGCTAGATTTGTTTGACGGTCGTAATACTTTACCTTAAATAATTGTTGGCAAAGTTAAAAGAAATATATATTTGTGTAAAGGTTGAACCTTTTGGATTTATAAAAATATATTTGAAGTGAAAGGTGTTTATTGTAAATAGATTCACATGTATGCAATGATAAGTAATATTCTTATCTCAAAAACTTACGAAGATAAAATTAAAAATTAGAATTTATGCATTAGACCGGAACACTTAGTCATTTTGACAAAAAGTTGAGAGTAGCCATTTGGTTTGTAATATTGATCAAAGCTTAGAAATGAAATTTAATCAAAATCGCTAAAGCTGATTTCGATGAAATAGATTTTTTCTCTTTCCGCATTTAAGAAACTACACTTAATTTTAGGGTTGGACATACAATTCCAAAAATTCCTCGGGATAAACCTATGAAAACCCTAGATGCCAAGTTTTAGCCCAACTGGTACAATAGCTTAGGCTCTAGCCCGAGGTACAGACTGACAGACAGATGGACAGACAGATGGACAGACAAACAGACGACATTGCGAAAACCACTTTTTAGGGTTCAAGGATTCATGTTACGTCGACATCCATCAACGTTTCTTGTTAGATTTTGTTTACGGTTGCAATAATTTACCTTTAGTGTTCGACAAGTTAAATATATATACGTATAGCTTGAAAGTTATTGGTTTAATCAAAATATGTTACGAATAAAATATTTGTATTGTAAATAGATTTACATATTTGCAATGGTAGGTAATTTCACATCTCAAAAGATTTCGGAGATGTGATAAAATAATAAGAATTTAAGCATTAGACCGGAGCCCTTAAAGTCATTTTGATGAAATATTGAGATTAGCCATTTTGTTTATAATTATTATAAATGCATTGTAATGAAATTTAATCAAAATCGTTAGAGCTAAGTTTGAGAAAATAGTATTTTTATCTTTTTGCCCTTCAGTAAACTAGCCTTAATTTTAGGGTTAGATATTCAATTCCAAAACACCCTTGGGGCAGCCATATGAAAAGCCTAGATACCATGTTTTAGCCCGATCGGTTAAACAGTTTAGGATATAGTTGGAGATACAGACAGACGGAAATTCAAAAACCACTTATTTTCTATTTAAACAAGCTGTGAAGTAAGCAAAGAGTAAGTTCTTTTAACATAGCTGTCTAACGTATTTTAATCAGAAATACGCATAGGCTGGTAAAACAATTAAAAAATGTATCTCACTAACACCATGAAATAGAGAAAAATTCAGTTCTTCTAAAATAATTGTAAAGCGCGTTCAATTGAGTGATATACAGGGCACTGAAAACAATTTCTCTTTAACTAACGCCGTGAGATATACAGTGAGGCAATTCTTCTATCTTAACTGTAAAGCATATTGCATCAAAGAATATGCAGGGGCTATGAAAACTATTTAATCAATTTCTTTTACTAACGCTGTAAGATAGGCAGCTCATAGAAGAATTATGTTGGAAGAAGCTTTGGAATTTTATGAGGAGGACCGTTGACCGAGTA
Source organism: Timema douglasi (assembly GCA_901482245.1). Lineage (NCBI taxonomy): Eukaryota > Metazoa > Arthropoda > Insecta > Phasmatodea > Timematidae > Timema > Timema douglasi. The sequence continues at coordinate 2,014 of CABEEJ010003885.1, forward strand.
TAGAAATATGGGAAGTTAAAATATATATTCATGATCCCAGGAAAATAAAAGCGATGGGATGTGACTGAATACCATCTGAGGCACTTAAAGTCTGAGGGAATGGTGAATAACAAGGATCAATAGGGTATACGACATCGGAATTTGGCCGAAAGATCTACTTAAGACTATTCTGGTTCCTTTAACAAAGAAGTGCAAAGACTATAGTAACAATATCTATGGATGTCATATAACTAAGGCTGTGACAAGGATAGTGCTGATGAGAGGAAAGGAAAATAGGGGATAATATGGGAGACCAGTTTGGTTTTTGAAAAGGAAGAGGGACCAGAGATGCAATTGGGTGTCTGAGAATGATAGCAGAACAAGTTTTAGAAGTGAACAGGTAAATGTTTGTTTTATTGACTGGTGGAGAGCGTTTGACCGAGAGGACTAGAATATGCTATTGCAGGTTTAGAAAAACATTGATATGGATTGGAAGGATAGAATACTGATAAAGCAGCTGTACATAGGACAGAAAGTGGTGATGAGTGGAGGATGATGAAATAGAGGAGATGAGCATTGGAAGAAGGGTGTAAAAGGGATGTTGTATGTCACCAGCGCTTTTAAATATATATCCCGAAAAGTTGATAGAGAAAGTGCACGCGGCATTGTAGTAGACGGAGAACTACTAAAAACCATTAATTACGCGGATGATCAAGCGGTGTTGGCAGAGTCAGAGGAATAACTTCGGGACATAATGGATGGTATTATAAGAGTATGTAAGGAATTTGGAATGAAGATAAAATCGATAAGACGGAAGCGATGAAAGTTGTAAAGGAAGAAGTCAATGATGTAATTTGAAGTGAAGGGAAGAAGCTAGAACAAGTAAGGTTGTTAGAATATTTTTGAGGTCTAGTGACTTGGAATGGATACTGTACGGATGAGGTTTTAAGCAAGATAGATATGAGGAGGCTGAGGGGATTACTGACATTGGAAAGAATCCCGATTGAGCTAAGAAAGAGGTTTGCAAAGTGTTTTGTGTGGAGTGTGGCAGATGGATCTGAGACGTGGACAATCAGAAAGAGGGAACAAATGTATTTGTAAGGTTTTAAAATGTGATTGTGAAGAATAGTGGATAAGGTGAGATTGATGGACAGGGTGAGGAATGAGGAAGTATTTAGTAGGGTAGGCGAGGAAGGGAGTCTGATAATCAAGATAACGAAGATAAAAAATCTTGGTTGGGCCACATACTACGTAGAGATTGTTTAATTAAGAGGACCATGTAGGGAAGGTAGAGGGGAAAAGAGGAACCGGAAGAAGAATGTTTGAAATGCAAAAATAAATCAGGAAAGGAAGAAGATACAAAAGTATGAAAGAAAATTCTCAGGACCAAAGAAAATAGAAGATGTCCAGTGATACTCGTTTCAAGGACAGATTCACATAATAATAATATATATAATAAGGCAGTTCTTCTAGCTTAACACTATAGCGTATTGCATTCAGGAATATACAGGGGCTATAGAAATAAGGTTAGTAATATATATTTTAATAACGCCGTGAGATATATAACAATACAATTCTCTTAGCTTGACTGAATAGCGTATTGCATTCAGGAATAGGCAAGGGCTACAGAAATGATGTTAGTAATTTATCTTTTAATAACGCCGTGAGATAGTAAAGCAGTTCTTCTAACTTAACTGTTATAGCGCATTGAAACCATGAATATGCAGGGTATATGAAAACAATAATAATAATTTATCTTTTACTAAAGCCGCGAGATAGAAAAAGAGACAATTCTATTAGCTTAAATGTATAGCACATCGAATTAAAAGATAAATAATACGGACCTCCACACGGACTTTCTCACTCTATTGTTTGAAAATGGAGATATTTAATCAAAACTCGTAATATATGTGAAACGAAATAATATATACTAACAAACCCAAGTATAAATTGCACTATACTTATGTAAAACTTTTTTTTTAGTCCAGGTTTTCAATTATATAATTTTATTTTGAAAAACTTAATGTCGTCATTTGTATGTTTGGAACGATAAAAATACATCAATGTTGGGTCCACAAGGGTCAACACTTCGTATTAAATGTTCAACTACCAGTTAAATTTTTCGACATTTTATTAGGTGTTGAAAATCTTCATGCCATTGCATTGCTATTAAACTCCCATTTATTAATTTTGACCAATAAAAAATTTAAATATTAACTATTGATTCTAAAATGGAGATAGATCATTGTTGTACAAGCATTTCTCCTAAGAGGTTTAAGGAAAAACTACATAAACTTTTAAAGACTTACTTATATTTAATTACCTTATGGCATTGGAGAATTATTGCGTTAAGACTTAAGTAGTATCTCTTTACAAATAAAGCTCACAAAATTGTATTAATATATTTGCCAATATCTCAGAAATTGTTGGATTTATAAAAATATATTTAATATAAAAGTTTTTTAATTTTTAATAGTACTACAATTTTGCAATGATAAGTTATTTAGGATCTCAAATAGTTGTGGGGATACGGGAGTTTCTGCATCTGTAAAGTACCCTAAAATTCATTTTCATGGTAAAATAAAAATAGACAGTTTATTAATTATCTTAATCAACACCTAGATATGAATTTTAATCAAAATCGTTAGAGCCGATTTTGAGAAAATATTTTTTTTTTCTTTTCACCCGTTCTTAAATTAATCTTAATTTTAAGTTTAAAAAGACAGACAGAAAAACGTCATTGCAAAGACCACTTTTTAGGTTTCAGGTTAGATTTTTTTTTGCGGTCGCAATACTTTTACCTTTTGTGTTCGATAAGTAAAAAATTATCTATATTTACGTATATCTAGAAAATATTGGTTTTATAAAAATATGCTTTTTATAAAATATTTATATTATAAAGAGACCTACATATTTGTAACGATAAGTAATTTCATATCTCAAATATTTTATGAGATATTATAAATGCTAATTTACGCATCAGACCGAAGCCCTTAAAGTCATTTTGTCATTTTGTCATTTTTGTTTGAAATATTTACAAATGTTTAGAAATGAAATTTAATCAAAATGTTAGAGCTCATTTTGAGAAAATTGACCTTTTTCTCTTTTTGCCCTTCAGTAAACTACCCTTAATTCTAGGGTTAGATATCCAATTCCAAAAATCCCTCAGGGCAGCCCTATGAAACCCTAGATACCAAGTTTTAGCTCAATCGGTAAAATAGTTTAGGCTCTAGTTGGAAGCACAGACAGTGAGACAGACAGACGGAAAGTAAAAAACCACGTTTTTGGATTCGGGGGATCATGAAACGTCAAGATTTATCAAAATATTGAGTTTGATTTTATTTTTTACGATCACATTACTTTCTCTACCTATAAGATAACGAGAAAGTAAATATACAGGGGCTATGAAAACATTCATTTGTAAAATAAATTACCTAACTAGCATCGGGAAATAAATCAAAAGGCAGTGATTCTAATATAACTCTATAACGCAATGTATTAAGGAATATTCAGTAGATCTTTTAAAACAATTTCAAAATGATAAATTACTAATACAATTATTTATTTCCTAAAAAAGAGTACTTTTTAAAACATTTTTTTTTTCTTTTTCTTATGACAACATGAGCGTAGTTGAAATAAACTTTAGAACCTGTGCACTGTAAATAATATTTGACTTTCTTATACTAGAAAGGAATTCGGGACATACATTTCAATTTTACTCGTAAGTAAGTCAAATTCATAAAAAAATTGTTTTAACAAATTATTTGGTCAAATGCACAATTTAAAAACATTCTTTATCTAGTTATTAATTTTGTATATGAAATCAAAACATATTCTTTCAATATCAATTTAAACCCCCGTTTAAGAAATCTACACGCTGCAATCCCTCTTTCATTTTTATGTTTTGTGAGGATTTAGCTATTTCACTATTGACCTGCTACGCTTGTTTCATAGTTTACCTTGGATTATTGTATTATTTTCTATGAATAAGTCCATCTTTGTATATAAGTGATTATAGTAGTCTACCACCAGCCTTGGAAATTTTGATTCGATTCCGATGGAGCTAGCAATTAAATATTGTTTTAAATAAAATTGTTAGTTCTGCTGTCAAATTAGTAAATATATGGGTTCTAGACGCTAGGGTTGTGTATTTATTAACAGGCATATTAAGTTGTTTAATAATTCATGTGCTGTCTAAGATTGTTTGTTTTGAAAGTGCACATTAAATGTTATCTCTTTCCCCCTATCCCAGTCTGTTTTTAAATTTCCAGAACTTTGGTATCTAAGTCTTTTTTTCAAAAAAATATTTTTATGTGATTATTTCACAAAATATCAAAACATATATTGTAAAAGATATAAAAGTTTCCTTTAACAGTAATAAATGGAAGAGCGTCGCGTTGCAGACGTTAAAAATCCCGAGTTATTTATGAAGTGTTTTTATATTGTTTTAATGTTTTTGTACCATTGGTTTACAGTACAGATTTAAGTTTAGTTTGAGCTTTTGGGACGTCACCTTTAGACTGTGCTAGTGTAATATGGCGTACCATGGTTTGGAGGGTCGGTGGTTCGAGCCCGGTCACTTGACGTAGGGGAGTTGTGCCGATTAGAGGGAATAGAAGAACGCCTGCCTTGGGCCACGAGTTTAAGGAGACTAATTGTTGGTGGCCGTGTGGGAAGAAAGGCAAACTTGTGTTTTTACAACTCGGCAATATTAAATGGACTTGAAAGCACTGGAGCAGTAGTGGTGTCTTTTTTTTTAATCCCTACATCTGGGCAGCATGGAAACACATCGCCAGACTGAGTCGGTTTGTTGAGCCAGGTGTTGTAACCTGGAACCATGTGGTACAGGGGTTGGGCACATTGTTTTCAAAAAAATGTAGGCGAAAGTTATAATACGTTAAATAGTTGAAATTTCAAGTTTAAAAGGTTTTTGATATCCGAGTGAGAACTTACATAAAACCATATAAAACAATTCCAGGTTAAATATATCCTGTTGTGCTCTTATATAAACACATTACTTTATTTGATAAAGGAAGGTTAGATCTCTATTTCTAAACCTTTGCTTTAATTTCAAAATTCAAAATTACTGTTTAAAGCATCATTGCATTTTTGTAAATGTTAAACTAAAAATTTGAAATTTTAGCTGATCAGAAACATGCCAATAGTCTTTTTCTACATTTTGTTAAACCAGATATTAAAAAATATTTAACAACTTCTTAAATAATTCGGGATTTCTAAATGTCTGCAATGCATTTCAATGTTATACCATGTAGCACCATTAAGATACACAACATAGTTGCTATTTATAAGCTATGTGAAATTGAAAACGTTGCATTATTAACAACAAACATGATTGAAACACACACCGGTAGACGTGCTAGTCTCCTCTGGTCTGGTTTGACAGTGACGAAACGGTCAGGGCTCGAATCCCTGCCAAATATGCTGAATCTTTTTAAATTATGCTTTCACTTAAATGCAGGTATAGTATGTTTCCTTGAAATTCTATATACTTACCCCTTCTTTATTAGCATAAAGTTGTGGATAGCTCTTGACGAATATCAAGAGGTTAAGCACTTTAAAAATATTATAAATCCCCCATTGCTTCTAATAAACCTGAAATTTCATCAATCATATTTTTGGGGTGTTTCAAGAATTTGCATTTTTTTAATCGTGTTTTACTTGTGTATAGAATATGAGTAGAACCAACACATCTAATATATTTATTCCATGCATGTCAAACAATATTTTACACACCAAAATGAATATAAATTGAACGTGTTCGGAATATCAAAGGGTAAAGTTGGACCAACGCTGACAAATGGGACACACGTTTTTATTTGGAACTTGATATTTTAGACAGGTGTTTACCCACCTTATACACATTTACAACAATCGTATAAATCATCATAGTGTTTTATGTTTTGCTTTTGTATTTTTTCAGCTCAAACTCGAATAGAACAAAGCACGTGTATTATTTCCACACATGGACTGACCATTATAATTCTACTAATTAGTTTTGAGTATCAAGTTATTTGCATTAAATTAATGTCTCTATTTTAAGTACTTTAATTACTAGTAAAATAAATTTATATTAGGATTATTTAACGCACAATTTTAAACCAAACTATTGCTGTAAGCACATAACTTACTAACTTAACTCTAGAAAAGACACAACACACAATTCGTGGGGCATTAGCTCACTTATGTGGAAGGGGAAACCTTAATGACAAGTCTGTAGGTATTTCTGGAAATAAAACTTGCCATTATCTCACTAAGTAAACGTTATACTAACTAAGAATAACGTGTTGGGGTTAAAATAATTTTATTAATTGATATACAAAAATTATGTTAGTTCTACCCCTCAAGAATTTAGTTTGAAAGTGGATAAGCTTTATGTTGCAATGGTTTTGTCTAAATTGAATTTACATTACTCTCTAACAATATATTTTTGATAAAAAAATAATCATTGTATTTAAATTTCAATTCAACAGAATTGCTTAGTGATTAGAGAAGTCTGAAATATCTTGGTGAGATATAACATGTAGCAGAATATAGCCTTTATTGATGCGTTCACCCTGCTACCAAAATATGATAAATATCATATAACACGCTATATTTACCTCAAACAAGAGAATATAGTTCAAATACCATTGGGGTGGTTACTTTATTTATAGTTTTTTATATTGTAAGAGATAAAATTGTAGAATTATTGGATAATTTCTTTGTTGATAAGTATGTATGGATATACATTTTTTAATAAAGGTAAACTATAATATTAAAATTGAATTTACTTACCCCTGCTTAGATTATTAAATAGTTAATTTTGTTTAGTGTAGATTTATTATCAATTAATTATATTTGGTACAATATTATTCGATTTTAAGGTATCTGGTATTTTAAGAGATTAATGTTATTCAGTGAGCTAGTTGTACAGTGTTTTACTAGAAAATATATGATGGATTGCTTATTACTATCTAATGTTTTTAACTTTTGTATGCAAATCGAATTATTAATTAAAGTAGGCCTACTATTTGATTGACTTTATATCAACCATCGAGATGGAGAGGTGAGGTCAGTGATTCGTATTACCAATAACTTATAACATCACTGTTAAATTAAACAAATAAACACTATATTTAAATGATTTTGGTTGCTGTTGAGTCAAGCGGGTAGGCTCTAAATTGTTTAAGTTTTATGTCCTCGCCTTTTCCAAAAGTATATCATAAACACACTACTGGCCTAAGCTCATGGCTGGAAGATTAATTTTATTTCGAAATCTTCAAAGTGATCTTTCACAGTCAGCATATTAAATTCTCATTCATCTCGGCTATATAATAAATACACCACTGTTTAGTAATACTAGCAAGAGATGTTTCACGTCGAAACTTCCAAAGTGAATCAACAAACACTGTAGACAAACAAGTACTATCTACGCTCGAGAGCTCGCATCCCAACAACGCAGCTAATACCCACTGAACTGGCACGGAGTCGCTCCTGATGTCATCGTTCTAAGCTGACTTCTTGGTTAGCTTTGCTGAACTGTACGCACTAAGCCATATATGGAATCTACTGGCTTACTAATGAGGGAAACTCAACGTGCATAACGGCTTTAATTGAAGGCATGTAGCATCAACTGAGGAAATTGTATCAACAGGGCTCTGCGTAAGATGCCTTTCCTCTTAAAATCCCACATCATGCTATTTCTCTAGCTGGCTCTGACTGAGTCTGGTTCTTTCCTGAGCTTCCTAAATAATTTATATCCTCGTATTACCTTACTTCTTAAGTAGTCATTCCCATTGTGAGCCAGGCACACATTTAACTAATTTTACTCGGTGGACTACTCTGAAAAAAAACCCAACTAGTTCTCAATCCTAAATTAAATTCTTTCAATTAATAGGAGCTACACATTTATTTGTCCCCTAAAATCTACCAATTTTCTCACGCATTTAAAGTATGATAATATTATATTTAATAGTCCAGTGGTCGCATGGCATTACTCTCGCAAAACACTGGAGTGCCGATGCACGCCAATCAGAGAGGAGTTAAAAAAAACCACTCTCACACAACTGTTATTTTCATATTTTCAGATTTCCATATATTTTTATTTTGCATTCAACCTGATAACGAAGCTGTACTGGGAGTCTCAGTATATTTCAGAGCTGTTATCAGGCAGAGTTACACACTCTAATATCGCTTGCATCAACTGACGACTTAACTCCGGTAATGTGCAACTCTAATAATATGTTTTGGTTTTAATGTATAGTTACTATAATAAGCTTGTTTAAATTTATTTCAAAGGAAATTATTCGTAATATATTAATTTTTCTTGTGCATTTGTAAAAACCATCAAATTGAGGCCTGCGTATAAGAAGCATTAAATAACAAAACTATTACTTAATTTATGTAATTTCAATTTCAATTTAATATATGTAAACAAAATAATATTTTAATAATAATACTATATACTTTGATCTTTAATAAGTTTTAATATATTCAAACATAAGAACACACTGAGATACAAGGTAAATCGATTTCAGGCCCCCTATAATGATAAATTTGCATTTTGTCACTTTAATTTATAAAAATAAATCATATTCAAAGGTCACTTTTTAATAATAAAATGTATTACCTTTAATATGTGAACTATTTAAAGTTATGTAAATATTAGAAAGATTCAACTCGACAGGATCCCCTAAGGGTTTTTCTAGTAAAAATAACGTCAACTTTTGAATTTAATTTTGTTCATTTTTCTAAACCATCTCAAAAGCTTCCTTGCTTTGGTTGAAAAACGAATAAGCTAACCCACCAGAAAAAAAAATCACTGAGTGAAATTTAAAAAAAAACTTGCACAGTGAGTGATTCCAACGGAGCTGACGTTGTACTGAATAGAACCTAGAGAAATGTTCGGTTTCGTTTCACTTAAATGGAGGCATGTACATTTAAAAGAGTAGTACGCAAATGTTCCCTTACGGTCTTACCTAGTCCAGCCCTCCCAGCTTCAAGCCAGAGAACAGAGGTACATTTAAAACAGTAGTACGCAACGTTGTCAGCAAGTACACTCCTCACAGCTCCAGGCTATATAAAAGAGGTTCATTGGAAACCATATTATGGCATTTTCCCCTTACATTCTCGACTAGTCCACTTAATATGTGGTGGATATAAGGAAAAATTTAAAACCTTATTTAAAAAATATTAGTTTATTATTGCATTATATTTAGTGAAAGTTAAATTATAAAATTTATTTGAATTCCTACATTTTTATTGTAATAATTGACTGAATAATTTAATAAATTATGTAATTCTAATCAAAATACCACATAGCTATTGTGAATTTTTGCTTGATTTTATTTGTTGTGTTTGTCTCTGTAAAAATGTATTCCATACGTGTGGAAATGTATTCTATCCGTTGAATTTTATATTCAAATTAGTTTTTATTTTTTCTGTATAGTTCTTTTTCTCTCTTTCTATATTTTGCTTACCATATATATTTCCTTCTCTATCTCTCTTTGGCTCATTCTCTTGCTCTTTAATCATCCCCTTCTATTCTCGTTTCTTCTTCCCACATATATCTGGGGGGTCAGCTCATAAATTGAATAATACGTAACATAAAGCCTACGTGTTAGGGACACGAAGCCTCAACATCCCTATTGCAATTTATTTCGAGGCACGTGGAATAAAATACATCATTAGTACTCGGAGATTGTGACCAATGGACATATGTATATGTGCTAGGGGACTGACATTTTGTTATTTGGGGTTAGTGTAATTTGGGTAATTTAAAATTTATCTCTTTCTTCTCTTGGAAATAAGTTCAGAATTGAACATAGTTAGAAAAAATCTTGCAAATTTGTTACAAAATAAATACAATATGTGCTGTGCATGCCATTCAATAAAATATACATTGATAAAATATTTCAAACTAAATTGCAGTTATTACGTTGTTGAGGTTTCAAGTATAATATCATTAAAATAGATTTTTATTATAATTATCTAATAATAATTATAATTATCAAATTAAAAGAAGGTTCACTAGTAAAATTATTTTAGTACACAGGTTTTAATAAAAAATAATCTTATGGATTTTCGGTTGAAATTAATTTTAAAATTAATTTCTTTGTCAAAACTGACACACTAATTGATCAAATTTGGGTTATTCTGGGATTAATGTTTTGTATTGTTTGTTATAAAAGAATAGTGCGTATAGAACAATAATTACATACTAAAACTCAAAATTGAATCTTATAAACAAATTCATCAGTCTTATTTATACCGTAGTATTCAGAGCGTAAAAATGGTTGATTAAGTTAAATATGAAATTACAGATTGACAAAATTGAAACTAGATATGGTGTTTATTTTCTAAAATTGTTTCCCACTCTCCCTTCACGCAATTGTGGGTATACTTCCTCTAAAATTATACCCTCTTGCATTAGCGTTATAAATAATGTTTGCGTATAGCCCAAACTTGTAATACAACGTGGTGAAAAAAGAAGATTTAGCTGGTTTAATGTGGAGTTATTTTTTAAATAAATTAAACCACAAAGAAATAAAATGCATATCTTTCCATTAAACAACCAAACATAGCTATTTAACCTTTCTATGTTACCTACTGGCTGGATTGATGATGGATATATTTACTAGTTGTGTGCAGTTTTGTCCTGCTATATGAATTATCTAGGTATTTATCCAGGCATGTGTGTTTCCAGCGTCCTAGTTTAAGTTAATTTGTAAGTAAAATGTTATTTTTTGTAACACAGCATCTTTCTACCCTTTGGGGTTATACAATTATGTATTATTATTATTATTACTATTCTTATTCTTATTATTATTATTATTATTATTATTAGCACCGCGTTTTACTACCCGTTTGGGTTATACACACTTACGCTAATGTGTAGTGGTAGGGTGATTGTGAGATGAAATGGAGGACCTACAGTTTAACGTGGAATCCGAACCACGGTGGAGGCCTGACATTCCTCACATAATTATGTACTAATTACGCGAATGGTTTCAGGGATTATTAAGGTTATATCTATAAGAAATGTACCCAGATTTGCATGGAGAGTGTGAAAAACAATTTTTGTAAAAAAAACATCCTTAGTACACCCGACCGAAATTCTAACCTTGATCTCCCCGCCATCGGCAGTCTTGTCTACTGTGAGAATAGCGTGTTAGACCATGTGGCCACCTAAGTGGGTTAAAATGTTTATGTATTTTGAAAATTTCCGTTTTCCCACACATATATATCATATACACTTGTATGTGTTGTACACTTTATATACACGCATTTCTGAAAATACACATGAATGACGAACAATATAGTAAGACGACTCCGTTTATAGATATCTAAAAAAAATTAAAATGTTGTAATACTCAACTATTGTTTAAATGTTTAGTCATCCCTTTCGCCCTGATAAATTCCTAGAATATCCTACGTGTTATTTAATTTTGTTCTTCTCTTTCACAATAAAACTGATTAAACAATAAAGTAATCGTTCAATTGTGGCTAAATATTCGCAGCTTTCGTCTCACTTAAGGTGATTCTACAATAAACGTTATATTGAAAAATTTTAACAGGTGTATAATTATAAGCTATAAACATTTACTCAATGATTTTAATTAATTACAGTTCACGTGTAATAAGGGGCCAAACTTTCTATTTTATGCTTTTTTTCGTACTATTTTGAAGGTAAAATAATTAATGTAAGTGGCTGAAGTTTAATATAGATTGTCAGTTTAAATTGTACTGGTGGGTCGTTGCAGCTATGGCTGAAGATTATTGAACTAAAACGTATTTTAAACTTTTTATTGGGAAAGGATCTATATAACAAGCCCTCACTTACTTTTTAGTTAAAAGTTTACTCGTCAAAGGCTATCAACTTTACTAAGATATTAAGTTTTCAATGTGTAATTTGAATATAAACTTATATTTTTCCCTTCACCCCCCGATGAGAACTTTAAAATTAACCCTCTCCCAGATCTCTATATATTCGTTGCACCAAACCACTCAAGTAACGACTGAGCTAATATTATTTTAAAACAATGATAAATATTTTATTTACCAATCAACGGCTATACAAAAATCATGGTTTCCGTGGTGATGTAAACAAAGAATGATTGTACAGATGAACCACTGGCCACGAAGAAGGAATAAATGGAAAATTCATTAGGATAATTGGGTTCTAGTGTTAGGCCACTATTTTTACCGGCACTCTGATTTCCTAATATTTAAAATGAGTGTTGGTTTGTCAAAATATGTTCAATCATTTCCTCTTAATTTCTATTAATGGAAACGGGCTTATAAAATAGTATACATTAAGATATATAATAGAGAGACTGATAAAATTTTATAGTGAAAATGAGAGTGTAAGTGTTTGAGTATGTGATTATGTAAGTGTGTGGGTGAGTGTGAAAATGAGAGTGTGAGTGTGATAAAATGAGTGTAAGAGACTGAGAATGAGCAACTGAAAGAGTTCGAGGGAGTGTTATCGAGTGAGAGTGAGAGTATGTGTATGTGATAGAAAGAAATACTGGGAAAAGAGAAAAAGAGTGTGTGTAGTAGGAGAAAGTGTGTGTGAGAGAGAAAGACTGTAAGAGAGGGAAAGGGAATATATAAGGAAGAATGCGTGATAAAGTGTGTGGGTATGTGTGTGCGTGATAAATAGAGAGAATAAAATTTTGGAAGATATATTGTAGGAAAGAGAGATAAAATGTGAGGGCATGTGAGAGTGTTTGAGAGAGAAAGTTATAGGGGAGAGATTAGTTTATTGAGAGAAAATTAAATTGAGAGTTAGTTAGATAGATAAATTAAGATTTTTAGTAGAGAGAGAGTTTGAGATAGAGGAAGTTTGAGAGAGAAAGAGCATTTGTGAAAGAGTGTACAATAGATAGAACGTTCGAGAGAGAAAGGGCGTTTTATAGATATCTTAAGAAATAATATAATAAAGATAATGTGAGAGAAATTGTGTAATAAATAGTGTATGAGAGGGTAGAGAGTGTGGGAGAAAGAATTAAAAAATATTATATTAGAGAGAGAGAGTTGTATAGTGTGTGTGTGTGTGTGTGTGTAAGGGGAGAGAGTGTGGGAGAGCGTGAGATCGTCTGATAGAGAGAGAGAGAGAGAATGCGAAAATATAGATGTGGTACTCAAACATTACATAACTTTTTGATATCATTCATTCCCTTAAAATTAAATATCAAATGGAAACATAACTGTACTCATTGTATTTGTAAGAATGTTAAAAGATAGAAGAGAGACACAAAATATTACTTTTAGATATCATATCCTCAAAATCAAGCGGTAAAATATTATTAATATTATAATTATTATAATTACTCTTCTTATTAGCACCACGTCTTACTACCCGTTCGGGCTATACGCAATTAAGCTATGTGTAATAGTAGGGTGATTGTGAGATGAACTGGAGGACCTACAGTTTAACGTGGAATCCGAACCACTGTGGAGGCCTGATATTCCCCACATTCACAATATGTGATTAATACACGTCTTGTCAGAGGTGAAGGAAGGGTTTGGTAATCAATCAGATAAATCTGTGCTGGGACTGAGAATTGAATCCCGGAGCCCCAGCACAAAGGTCCAACACCTTATCACTAGACCACCAGATCACCGATAAGCGGTAAAATGAAAACGTAGCTTAACTTATGTATTTGTATTGTGTTACTATTTGCTAAAATGGACATCAAAACCAATTATTTGAAAAAAATGAACACTAAAACTCATATTTTGATAGCGTAGTTGCTTTTTTTTTTTAACATTATTCATTATCATTTTACCCTTTTTGAGTTTATAATACATACCTAAACATATATAAACATAATTTTATGATTCGCGAAACAAAACGTAGACAATATTTTCACGAACTTAACAACTTAACCTTTTGATTTTTGAATTATGCTCAATATTATTGATTTAAATGCTAATTAACGATAACAACATTCCAATAAAAAATAAATGTTTCCCCAGTTTAGTAATCTCAATTTATATGGGTTATAACCAGCGTACAAAGAAAAAGTTGTGATATATTTATACCAACAAATAAAGATTGAGTTATTATTTTTTAGCCAAAGAGATACATTTTATTTAGAGATTTACAGCCATGCAGCAAATAACGGTTTCCATGGTGACTAAACAAAGAATTAAAAACTGAAAATTATCTGTGAATATTGGGTTTTCGTGGAAAACTACTATTTTTCCCGACATCCTGGACTCCTAAATGTTAATATGAGTGGTCGCTTGTCAAAATATGTTGAATCATTTCCTCGTAATTTCTATTACTCGTCCCGGCACAGATTTATCTGATTACCAAACCTTTCCTTCACCTCTGGCAAGACGTGTATTATTCACAACTTGTGAAAGTGGGGAATGCCAGGCCTCCACCGTGGTTTGGATTCCACGTTAATCTGTAGGTCTTCCATTTCATCTCACAGTCACCCTACCATTACACATTAGCGTAAGTTCGTATAACCCGAACGGGTAGTAAGACGCGGTGCCAATAATAATAATTATTATTATTATAATTATTATTAAATATTAATTTTAAAAATAAATATTAATAATAATATTATATATATATTATATTAATAATAATAATTATAAAATTATATATAATATATTAATAATAATAATTATAATATTATATATATAATATATTAATAGTAATTATAATATTATATATAATATAATAATTATAATAATTAAATAATAATGAATATTATTACTATTCGATCACTGGAAACCGGCTTATCTAATTATATATCAGAAATTTAGTTTTACTTTACCTATTCTTAATTGTGTACTTATTATTTTACTTGACCAGCCCTCCATGCGACCAGATGCCATACTAATTTTAAATCGTTCTCCCTATTTTCGTTTTCAAACTTATTGTTTTCGGCGGACATTGTATTACGTCGAAGAAAACACATTGTAATTTTAACAATATTATATCAGACTAACAAAAAATATACTTATCTACATGGTTTTAATCATTGTATTCCATCCACACTCAAAAGCAGATTGATCATATGTTATTTAATTAATATAATGATTATTAAATATATTAAATTAGTTTGTATTTAATTTACATCCAAACTAAACAATAATTATTATTTCGCTCTGAATAATACTGACTTTGATCAGATTACATGGAATGTAATTTTATCTTTGTACTTTAATACACGTATATTAAACAGGGCTATATGTAGATTACATTTTACAGAAATTACGTATTTTCTTCATTTCACATTCATTATAGTGTGCCTTTATTTATTAGGTTCAATATTAATTACCATATAGTGTATTTTGTATTTTTATTATCCAAAGAGTGACTCGACATTTAGCTAGACGTTCACAGGGATGCCAACCTTGGTGAATAGTATTGCTGTACTTAAGTTAAGTCCATTGTTGACTAGGTCCAATTAAATTATGTTTCTCAGCATGACCCAGAAGTCTTGAGAGATTCTTGTGTTCGATTTTATGTGGGTTTTTCTTAAGTTTTACTCCGAGATAATTATTTTGTTGTTAAATGTAAATGTTGGTTTTGAACTCAAAGTATTGTCATTCATTTTAAATTTTAGCTATCCCATTATTCTTTTACCGTCTATTTTAGTTAATACTTACCCGCCTCGGAGGCGTAGATGGATAATGCGTTAGTTTCGTGTTAGCTGTACTGCCGAGGACGGGGAGATCGAGATTTGAATCTCGGTATGGCTAACGGTTTTTTTACTAAATGGTTTTCCATTCTCCCTCCATGAAAATGCAGGTTCACTTCCTCTAAATTCAACCTTCTTAATTCCTAACCCATTGGCGTAATTAGTACTTAAGCGTATAACCCGAATGGGTAGTAAGATATGGTGATAAATAATAATAATAATAATAATATTTAATACTTCTTTAAGGACTTCATTGGATTTAGTAGATGCCTTTTAAAATTTCCCCTCTACATAAATATAAATACATACATTATAGGTATTTTCCTACACATATTTTTTTTTCTTACAAACTAGACATTCATATTAAGAGTAATTAATGGAATAGTGCACTTGTGGGATGTATCAAAATGTTGGTTATAAGGGAGTTTAACCTTACTATTACTTGAGACAACAGACAATATATATATATATACACACACACACACACACACACACACACACAATTACTTCCCAGACAAAAAATTATTCTTAAACAAGACTTTTAAAATCACTTTAACTATTAAATTAGGACAACAATTTTAATAATAAGACACCAGCCTCAGTGCTGAATGTTATGAAAATGATTAACGGAACTTACCTTACTATGCATTTACTATCTAGTTCATGAACTGCCAGTGGCCGAAATTATGAAACTTTTATTATATTATATATAACCTTACACATTAGCTCCAAACTTTGGCCGATGTTTTAGCAGATGTTATATTTATCGCCGACATTTGTGCATACAATATGACATATTTCGGTACTCTCAATAAGAAATATATCATTTACTCTTTCCATTTTAAAATCAGATTGAAATTAAATAATTTTATTGCACGTACACGGAACACAAAATAATGTTTTCAGAGTCAAAACTAAAATTATCTTAAAATAATGTTTAGAAAGGCCATGTATAGTGTCCAAATGGGAGAATCTCTCTTAATTACAAATCCCTTCAAGAAAATACTAGCTGGATTGTTTAACTCATTTGTATATATATGTAAGCAAAAAAATTATAAAATAGTAATAAAGGGATTTATATTAGATTTGAATATATGATTCAAATGAGTATTTTGCTCAGTTTTCCGTATTTTCTCACATATGTAATTAAAAGAGGTAGATCTCATATAGAAGAGAAAGGTATTTCGTCCCTGAATATCCTTTATAGTAATAATGTTAAGTACTATCCACCGACTCACTTTGATGGCCGCATGGTCTAAGACGCTACTCTCGCAATAGGCTAGACTGCTGATTACAGGAAAATCAGACTTTAATCCCATTTGGGTGTAATTTCCTAAACGGTTTCTAACTATCTCTCCATGTAAGTGCTGGTACACTTCATATAAATTTACCCTTACCTATCCCTAACCCATTAGGGTAATTAGTACATAAGCGTGCAATCCGAAACGGTAGTAGGACCCGGAGCAAAATAAAAACAACCAACTAGCAACTACGCATCCTCCCCTTCACCCACGTCACATCCACCTGGCAGCAGCTTGTTGAGAATAGCAGCTTCTCGAGGTTAATAGCGGTATCCCTGGAGTAGGGGAAGGGGGCCGGGAATCTTAAAGTAGTGATGACAACCATAAAAAAAAATAACTAAATTTGCTACAAGGTGTAGTTGGACTCAATGTGGGTGTTAAATATAAAAATAAGATTTTATTCATGAAATAAACACATTAGTCAGTTTTATCACTGTGCGAGTTGTTTTTAAACTTATATAATAGCATATAAGCTTTTGCTATTTGTTCCTCTTAATCTTCCAATAGAAGGTTTGGAAAGATTTACTGTCGATTGACACGTTCACCGAAAAACAAGCGCAGAACAGAAACGCGGTCACGTGATGAACTCTTAAGCCCAATCACAAGATTTCTGCCTCCATCAGCGCGAGCTGATCTGCTAAAGTTAAACTCTTCTCTACTTCGTCCGTTCTGTCCAAGATCCTCGACACGAAAGAGCCAATCAAATCTCAAACTCGACCATTTCAAGTCAGTAAGCTTGAACATTTGACAACGCATGGCCCGTTATTGTAAAGCGTGTGTGTCGATGTGTGTGTATCGATAGCGTTATAATTTGAAAACATCCATCAGGCTAATAATCTAAAAGATATGTGTGTTCATTATAAAATAAAATATGTAGATTAGTTAATCAGCTGTTTAATTTTGTGTTGCAATGCATCATGTATCAACATACATTGTGTGAGTTGCTACGCCACTCAAGCCGATTTTATTCTCTATTTTCGGCGAACGTGTGAATCAAGCTTTAGTCGAATAGTCTACCCCCGACACAATGCCCTTGTGGGCTGATCATCTTACAACTACTATACTACAGAGGAAAGATCGTTCCAATCTAAAACCAGTCCATATTCGACCTCGCTGTGAAAAGCGCTGTCGCTTTTGTCTCCGGTGACGAGAACTCAAGCCCCTGTAGAGATCGAGAGGCGTGTTCAGACTAGCGCGTCATGTGTCACATCAAAGTGCGCTACTTCAATACTAGGAACAGAGGGATCCGGGATAAAAGAACACACAAACAAACGGACGGGTCTGTTAAAAACGTCTTTCTTCATCTCTAAGCGGGAAATACACATGACATGCATAGTCTGATCTTCTAATATAAAAACCTACCACACAAATAAAAAATGTTACGATACTAGGATTCTGGTAAGAAAAACATTTTAGATGATACAAACTTGTTGTTGTTGTTGTCGTCATTGTCGTCAACGTAGATGGCAGACCACTCCGGCGATCGAATGCTCTAAGATAGTGTTTGTCAAACTGGTCGCAATTACGGACCCCTTGATGAGCGTTTGATGTACTGTCATGAGGACCACTTAATAAACATTCAGTGCACATTAACACCACTTGATAAGTGTTTGATGTATATTAGGAACACCCACCTTAAAATACTTCCTAACTGTCCATTTGTCAAAGTCGTACGTTTTGCTAGTGTACAGTACGTGTTTATCAAACATTAAAAGAGAGCATTTTTACTATACTTTGTTTCTTATTCAGATGTCAAATTTAATTCTACTTGTTTGTTGTTAATTAGTAGATTTAGGCCGACAATCTTATAATATTTAGCTCTTAAACATATTTATTTTTTATGTATGGTCCTATCTGCGGGCCACATGGCATAGCGGTGAGAACTATGGTTTGAGAACAAAATGTCTAAGGAGTCACTCTCGCAATGGACTGTATAAACTATGGCTGGGGCTGTAGTATCAGTCAGTTGTATTGAAGGTGTTTTTTTTAATGCAAATGCATGTACATTTTATCTAAATTATATATTCCTCATCCCTGTACCATTAGTATAAATATGCGAATAGATCAAATGGGTCACGGTTTGCAAATTGTAAACAATAAAAATAACTTTTTCAAAAGTGACAGTTGTAGATCACATGAGATGACGTATGAATATATGTTTTTTACAATCAATTTTTGAAAAACCCTCTCCGGGGGGCGAACGGTCTAAAGCATTACTATTGCAAGATACTTTACTACTGAAAATTGGGATATCTTGGTTCGAATTCCATTTGAGTGTATTGTGGGTTGCTTTTTCTAAATGGTGTTCCACTCTTCCTCCATGTAAATGCTGGTACACTTCCTTTAAACACAGCCTTTCTCATTCCTAACACATTAGTGCAATTAATTAAAAAAGCGTATAACCAGGATGGATAGTAAGACGCGATGATAGTAAAAATGTTAATGTAAAGAAAGAAAGTTATTCATATCTAAATAAGATTGTAGTTATACTTTTGTTAGATATTACTAATATAACCTTTTGCCATCGTTTTAAATTCTACATATATGTTTTAAATACACTTGAGAGCTACTTCCTATGACCATCCTACTCTACTATCTGTTCTCAATCAGCTCAGATCTTGAAAAACAGTAGAAAGGACTCATGTGTCAAAAACGAACGAGAGTGAGACCTTGTAATTCCATACCAAAGGGGAATAAGATGTTGGAGGAAGTGTACCTTAAATACCACGGAGGGAGGTTAGACCACGTGGTCCACAATTGGGAGTGTTATTGGCTCAGGTAAGAAATATATTAAGCGTAACGAAACAGGAACAAACTGGCTAGAAAAAGGATGGTTAATTAAAAGAAATCCGAGATACAGTCCAACTATCATAGGAAGGGAATTATCTGAATGTTAACAATCTTCTGGATCTACTTTCATATATTCTTACGTCAAGTTATGCTATCTGCTGCTGAGCCTTTTTATATACTTTAAATATCTATAAAATAAAATTATTGCCGATGATGGGAAGATCAATATTCGAATCTTTGTTGGTTATACTGAGGTATTTTTCCAAAATGGTTTCCCACCCTCCCTAAACGCAAATGTCGGTATTCTTCCTATAAGTTTAAACCTTACTTATTCCTAAAACCATTAGCATAATTAGTACATAAGTGTATTACTCGAACAGGTAGTAAGACGTGGTGCTAAAAAAATGTAAGTTATATATAGTAAAATGTAATCGATGTTGACTGCAAGCAATATATGTTTGTATTTTATAAAATTCTATTTTTATGATAGTTGGTTTGTATCTGTTGTATCTGTGTCTGAAAATCTCAAAACGTCCCAAAGCACCACGGATTATAGTATCCCTAGGCATAGTTGGTTTCAGTTACTTTGGCCTTACCAGACAGATATCTAGTTACTAAAAACACAGTTTAGAAGATTCATATTTCCCAAACTGTGCTTTAATTTTGTCAATCGAAGTAACTTCACATTACTTGTAAAATTTCAATATTAAATGTACAATGGTGATGAATATAAGACTTAAGTTAGTAGCTTTACTGGTGTCAGAAAAGGTTACAGTTTCCGTAACAGACTATAGCCGAGTATTGCATCTAATATAAGTTACCTAAGTGAAGTTTTATTAGATATAATTATTATTATATATATATATATACAGAAGCATGGCTTATGATTATTATTGATATTGTTTTTTACCAAATCATATTTAAATTTTAAAAATACACGACTATGTTTTTAATAAAAATTATTTGGGACGCGTTGTCAAAGTAACTGTTAAGAAGTTGTCATAAACCTAATGAAAAGGATTTTGTGGTAGTATATCGAGAATCGACTATTTTAATTTTAATCAATTCTAACGGTAAAAATATTATAATTTGAAGTACTCTTTAACATTAATTATTACTTTATTCAAAGAATAATAACTGTTACCGGAAATAGGGATCTCAAGAATACGCTGTGACTAGTGAATAAATATGTATCGTGGGTAGCACGTTTGCCGATTGAACTGGAGGTTCTGGCCCGATTCCTGGAATGACCGAATATTGTATCATTGGTTAAATAAGGTTTACACATTCTTATTGATAAGTACTTGGGATCTGTCATCTCTGTAATTAAGCTGGTTTGTAATTCGTGTGCTGATATACTCATTCAGCTCAGAAAACGCAAATTAAATACTACAAATAATTATTTAAAAAAAATTATATATTAACATTCAAATAAATATCAGATTGTTTATATTTATCAAAGTATATAGACTACTTGGCTTAAAGTGTTGATCTGAGAGGAGTGAATTTTAATTAATCGCATAAAGCTTCACTTAGGATATAGGATAACAATTTTTTTTAATATATAATTTCCAGGATGCAATAAGTTGAGTATGAACCAAGATCTTCCATCTCAAGGTCCGTCCTACTACCCATGAAGCTATCACTTTTGATTTTCCCCTCTCTTCTTTCTCCCCACTCAAGTTGAACTAAAGACTAAAGAAGCGTTCATTCCGACGCTACATTCCCCCAGACAAACTCCTGTACTACTTCAACAGTGAATGAAAGATTTATAGCCAGTTGCAGAACTGTTCCCATTGTACTCGGAACATTGGACCGTGCTAACGATGGTACATGTGTTTGGAAAGAGTAGGGGATAAGGTTGTTCAAGGGGTGGGAGAGGGAGAAAGAGAGAGAGAGAGACAAGGGGTGGAATGTGGGAAGTAATTTAGGAAATACTGAATCAAACTGATTTATGGTAGGAGGATGTTGAGATGGATAAAAGTTTGTTCCACGAAGGTTTAGAGTGTTTGTGTGTGCGTTTGTTGTAAAGTGTGGTCAGAATGATAGAACAAGTGTTAAAATATGTAGATAACTCAGAACTGTTGTACTCACGTTTAAAACAAAAATAATATGGTTTGAGACTATTGTTGGTGTAAAGAAAATGATTTCAAAGTCATTCCACGTTAATACTAGAAATATAATATTCCCTTTATTGGAAAATATTTTACTTTCTACTTACGAACACTACAAACACTTTATTTTGTGGTTGTCCAATAAGACTCGTGTTGCAAAATATCATCTTTAATGGGGAAGTTACCGGTGTGTATGGACTGATATGATTTTACCACATGTTACTCGTCGTTTTTTTTATCCTCTATCACCCGCCTCGGTGGCGTAGTTGGCTAACGCGCTAGTCGTGTTGAGCTCTACTGCTGAGGACGGGGAGATCGAGGTTCGGATCTCGGTCGGGTGAACTGGGGGTGGTTTTTCCTAAATGGTTTTCCACTCTCACTCCACGCAAATGCGGGTTCACTTCCTCTAATTCATCCTTCCCAATTCCTAATCCATTTGCGTAATTAGTACTTAAAGCGTATAACCCGAACGGGTAGTAAGACGCGGTGCTAAATATTATTATTATTTATCCTCTATCCATGCTGATTTGACATAACTTCCACTAAGTTAACCTACTCATTCTTACCCTTTAAATTAACCCAATATGTCCACTAAGCCATGTGTTAACAAGTATTACTTACACCTGTGGGAATGTAGACAAAGACGTCACTCTCCTTACTTATAATTTTCTGATAACGAGGTCGTTTTTAGTCCCAGTCGGATGTATTGAGGTGGTTTTCCTCAATTATTCTCCCAATATACCTCGACACAAATGCAGATAAATCTTTAAAATCCTACTTTCCTTGTCCCTACACTTTTTTTAAGCACCACGTCTTACCATCTGTTCAGTTTATACGCGTATGTACTAATATTATGCTAATGATTGTAGGGATAAGGAAGGCAATATTTTCGAGGGAAATGTACTCGAATTTGCATGAAATGATAGTAGAAAAATATTTTGGTATCCCCCTTTCAGTACACGTAATCTTATAAACTATTAAGTGCTTTTTATATTTTTCTCATTTAACTCTTACACTATTGTTTATTTTATAACCAAAAATAATTATCCATTAACTTGTCATGTAACCTGTCAGGTCTACCTCACTTTATCAACATCATTTGACAATCTCTCAACTTAAAATATTTTCAATTATGTTCACAATTCATGTTATTTTTTCAAGTTTTAATTCATTTTAATTCATTTTACACTGTTTATATTCAACGTTTAGTTATTACTTTTTATTTAAGTTCTACTTTATTCAACTTAATTCTATTTTTTAGATTTACAATTGGTTAAATTTTCATTCATATTGCTGTAATTTACTTTAAAAAGTGAGTTAATCCAATTCTATTCAACTTGTATTCTTACTAAATTTGATTTTAAGGTTATTTCTGGTTATTAACGCCTGTTATTTTAATTACTACTGTGTACATTAATATAACAACACTCCACTGTTTAACCTTTTTACTCATATCATTGTATGTTTTATCTAATGCTTTGACTTTAATTAAATAATGCTATGACGTATTAACTTCTTATATTCAACTTTTTGCATTCTATTTATCTGTATTATCAAGCATTATCTAAGTCTGTATTATTCTATCACATCTTACACTCCTTACGAAAGAGTATTTTAGAATGTTTTCTAAAATGTTGTTACACCCGATCAAGATTTGAACCTAAATCTCCCTATAATCAGCAGTCTAGTCTAATGCGAGAGTAGCGTTTTAGACAATGTGGCCACCGAAGTGGGTCCTACCTTATAAGTGTTAATATCCGAACGAATAAAAAGACTCCTAGAACGGTTATTTAAAATAGTTTAAAAGTAAGAGATACAGACGAATAATTAATCTAACACAATCATAATAAAAGTCTAATGGTATATGTATATATTGATGTATGTACTGTATATCTGTTTATAGATATCTTAGTACTTTTAAATGAGATAACAAAGCAAAAATTCGTTGGCATTGTAGATGAACCACTCAAGATTTGCGTTTTTTTTTAAACTGATCAAAAGTAAAAATAAAAATAAAAAGGGATTTATTTAATCATTGTAATTCGTCGATATGTTATTTGAATTTTAAAAGTAAGGAGAACCTAGAATATAGATTACAATCTCCAATCTAAAAAGAAATTTCAGAATATAATAAAGTGACCTGTGTTTATGGCTTGGTTGATATGTATTCATATTAGTTAGCAAATGTGTTTCTTTAGTCAGTGAAAATGTTTATCTAATTTGAGCTTATATTTACATAGACTGGATAGATATTCAGACAAACCGATTACTACTCTAAATAAAATACAACTAACACTTCAATGTAACTAATGACTTAACCAAATAAAACTTATGTTTGTTGGTATCTGTGTATGATACTAACCATACCCTATTCAATGGAACCCGTCAAGCATGACAACATTGGATGCAAATCTAATCCGCGCAACAAATTTAACAGGTTTGTCTCAAGTGAATGTGTTCATACCAAAAAATTCGATTTGTCCCCTGTAAACTATGATATTCCTTTTATTTTGAGACGGTGGTAGTTCCCAGTTAAACTAGCATTCCCAATTACTATTAATAATTCACATGGAGGTCAAACCTAGGATGGGGTTGGTATTTACCTCCCCAAGCCAGGTTTTAGCCATGGACGTTATGTAGGTGGCTTTTTCCAGGGGGCGAAGCTCAACAGATGTAAGGGCTAAAGTTGTTGAAGGATCAAATAAGGGGACATTGACGCCGAAAGACCCTACAGTATTCACAAGAAAGATAGTAGCCTATATTTTTAAAAAATCGTAATTTATTTACTTAAAATAAAATAAAGTTAATTTAGCACCACGTCTTACTAACCGTTCGGGTTAAACGCTCAAGTACTAATTACGCTAATAAATTAGGAATTGTAAGGTTGAATTTATAAGAAGTGAAACCGCATTTGCGAGGAGGGATATTTGGGAACTATTTAGTAAAAACAACTCTCAGCTAGCTCGGTGAGATTTGAACCTCGATCTCCCAGTCCTTGGCAGTCTAGCTCAACACGATGACCGAGACGGGTATTAAGTTGGTTAATTCGCACTTAAGCCACTAGTATTCAATATATTTTAGTGAAGGAAACGTAATTTTATAAAAAGCTAGCACAACATAACAAAACCCAACTTTTAATGCATATACAAATTGAAGGTTCGGATTTGTTAAATTGGGTAGTATTGACACCAGCCTGTCATAGACAGGTTTAAGAACTGATAGTATATAAAGATCTAGTTTAGTTCAAAACGTTTTTGTTAATATTTTGATATCGCTTCTGTATTTACTTAAGCCCTCTGGAGAAATATTTTAGTTCATAGAAGATGTGTAAAATCCCCGTTCACTCGACCATACAGAGTCTGTAACAAACGAACAAAAAGCACAAAATATGAACTCCTTGTATACAGAACATTTACAGCCGGGCAGAGATTTCTAATAAACAACTCTCGCTTTCAAGCGGTACTCAAACTTCTACATCAATGCGCGATGTTTCTTTATTTGAAATTGGTCTCAGATATTGTGGAGAGTGTTTAGCTTTATACCCCAACTATCCACTCTTAACGAATAATGTTCACATTCTTGGGGTGTGTGGAATATAAACGTCACGTGATGTGAAAACAGATGCAGTGTGAATTATTAGTAGTTTAATGGATAGGTAGGAGTGTGTGTTCCCTAAATAAAAACAAAAAACATAATTTTGAAATAAGATTTATATATAAAGCTTGTACTGACACTTTACGATATCACAGAGTTATATATCTATTATACCACCTGTTTATATCTATATGACAACATCGATTTTAGTTTCAACAATTTTAACTATTCATCATATTTATGTGCCACTTAGTTGGTGTTTCTATATTATTTTATATTACATTTAGGCGTCAAATAATTGAATTTCCTACCGATAAGTTAATTTATATTAAATGAATATTAGGTTAATTATTTCTGATGAATTTATTAAATTACTTTATACTTTATAACGTTAATGAGTATAATTACAGGCAGTGTATTTCGCACCTTTTTACATTCCGACCGCCAAATATATAGCGTGCTTGCTCACCTGAGTCATGGGGGTGATACCTGAAATCCCGCAGGTATGAGGAAAGAATACATTAATCAGAATCCGGACCGTCACAGTTTCTCCTCAAAATAATAATTAAAGCAACTGCCTCAAGACTTAACGTTTTCTATATCTTTTAATCGGCTAAAAAATTGTGTTAAACACACAATGCTAATGCATTGTCCTCGACCTGAAAACTGTATGTTGAATGCCTTGACGATAATAGGTTTTAGCACCGCGCCTTACTACCCGTTCAGGTTATACACCTATATATTAATTACGCTAATGAGTTATGGACTAGGAAGGTTTAATTAAGAGGAAATGTACCCACATTTGTGTGGAGGGAGAGTGGGGAAAATTTTTAGGATTAACCACCCTCAGTGCATCCAAATTGGATTGAACCCCGATATCCCCGTCTTTGACAGTCTAGTCAAACACGAGAGTAGCACGTTAGACCACGCGGCCACCGAAGTGGGTAATAATTTTATTATTTTCATTAATATTTGGTTGGCTTGGACTAAGTGTCACATCTTCAGCCATGTTGTTGATCAATACTTCATGCAAGGGGCAATACCCGTTCTTCGTATGACATGAAGGTAGAGTTGAAACATCAACTTTTCTTACGCATTGGTCTTCCATTTTTAATGACTCTTTTGGACAAGGTTTTTAGGGAAGTGCTACAAAGGTAAGTCGTTTGTCTTGTTCCATATCCACTAGTCTCTTCCCACTCCCCCACCACCTCTCACATGTTTTGTTCATATATTTTCCATTTCCAGTAGCAGGGAAAGTGTCTTCTGGTTGGCCTTTTTTCTTCAGGGTCCCTTGTGATATTTTCCATCCTTTACTACTTTTTTTAATAAATCTCTTTGTTCAGTACGTCACTAGTCACGTTTTCAGTCTCATATTTTCACTATTCCTTCCAACGTCACTTATCTCTACGCTCTACGTGTTACACTCCGAGTTAAAAGTGTCATGACTCCCTTGACTCGTCTTTTCCTCAGTTTATCGTTTCTCCAAGATTTTTGTGACGTATAACTCTTATGTAGCGTCGTATTCAGCGTGCGTATCGGTATTCGGTGTCTGTACGTGACTGGTGTTTTCTTTTGAACGTGAGGATCTCATTAATTTTTTTAAGCTGTGCGACGCCTCCATAGTTATCCACCTTCGGTAACATGATTTTTCGAATCCTTACTGTGTCGATATGGGACGTTATGGTGTAGATTATTTGCACTAGACTGGTAACAGTATTAGTTTTGACTCCCTCGTAATACATCTTCTTATTCTCGCTCTTCATTTTATTATTTCATTGTTTTCTGGGGATTTACTTTTGTATAGTGTATTGGTTTCGTATGTGTAGATAATAATTGGTCCTGTCAGAAGATGTCATTAGGTGTTTTTTTGGCTTAATCCATAATTTAGCTGTTGAGCTTAAGTGTTTTTCCAAAGTTACATCTTATTTTTGGTGATAATAAACTTGTTCTTGTAGAGCTCTACTATTTTCTAGTACCACATTTGGGTGTTGTTACCGTGTTCAACCCCTCCAGTCACCATTTAGGTTGATTATTCTCTGTTGAGAGACTAGCTGGTGTGCCTGAGTCCATTACCCTCCCCACATGTCAATTGGTCTGTTATCTGGTGGTTGGGACTTTCTCCTCGGCTACAATTTTGATTGTTATCGCAACATCGGCTATTTACTGACGAATTGGGGCCGGTCAATTCAACCTCTGGGGCTAGGACCATGATTACCTCTTCGGTTCCAGTCAAGTATTCATGTTTCAGATGGGCTGGCTCTATGGCTTTTATGTTATCCGTTGCCTCCAATAATCGATGTATATGTTTGATGGTTTATAAATCGTCTGCTGATATATTATGAACATGTTTATGGAAATGTTATTTTTATATTATCAACCAGTCTCTCTTCATTAATTTTATTAGTAAAGAAATTATCCTAAAACTCTATTTGGTGTGGTTATTCTTCCTTGAAACAAAATTTTGAATAATAATATTCACCAAATACATGTTGGTACGGAAACAAATATTTCTAATAGATATTCCATCAGTTGAATAAAAATAAATGCCTCAGCGAGCTTCCGCGTAACTCGCTCAAATATAGTCATGCTTGTCGACCCGGCTTTTGGCTTCCACTTCAAGATCTTAGATGAGTCATTCAAGTCTATAATTTCCAAGCATTGTAGCTTGTAGATCACACACAATGTAACAACTGGATGTCAGTTACTCGTCCAGCAATCCCGTCAAACTCTTATATTTAACCCCTTAACTCTTCATAGAGAATTGTTGATGTCAACCTTGGTGCTGTCGGCTGCACATTACCATTAATATTATTTGTGGGATTTGGTCGGTTTTCGTGCCAGATCCCGTCATTGAGGTGGATAGTTTTGGAACTTGTTATTTAATACTCGCGTGCGTATAACCCGAGAGGGTAGTAAGACGCGGTGATAATAATAATAATAATAATAATAATAATTCAATGCTCGCCTGTCCCCCAGTGAATCGTCGTGTTTTTTTCTATTATTGCGAAACGTTCTTGGAGCATTTCATAATTATTTTTAATGGTCTCGTTCCAAAATTCCGTATTTTTACTAACAATTAATCTGCTACCGGGCGTCTTTTCTCAGCTTTCAGAGTCTTTATGTCGCTTAGTTGGTTTTAATCTTCTAACATTGTTTGGTTGATTATATTTACCCACTCATCAATAATAGCGTGGTTTTCCTTCACGTCAATCAGTTCTTGTCTCATCGTCTATGTTTAAATTTTAAAGGATTTTTTATTAGAATTTTCGGATATTTTCAATAACTCTTTTCTGGGTGACATCCATGTTCTTCTTAAGAATTATTCCTTGTTCCCGGATTTGGTCCATTAATCTCTTAAAAACTTCACATAACCCTTATTATTTAGTTGAAAAGGTATTACTTTTCTTTGTGGTTACCGTCATACGTACAGTAACCCCATGACTTCTTTGGTGCTAACTGACAGCTCACAGCTGACTTCTGACAGAAGTGACAGCTGCTAAACACATGTTTTTGCAAATCATATGGTTCGGCGTAGAGATACATAATTTGGTCCGGTAACTTTTAAAAGCTTTTAGTTGTCAGCTGTGAGCTGTCAGTCAACACCAAAGAAGCCATGGGGCTTCTGTAGTCATTTTAACGTTCTTCTCAAATTCCTCTTCATTGTCATTCCAGATAATTTGGGGTTTTGACGCTGGATTTTTCCTAGGTTTTGTTTTTCCACGTCATAGCCCCATCTTATTGTATTTAGGGGCCTGTACAAAATCCCTAGGTGATATCGAATTTTCTTTACAAATTATATCATTAGTTATTTTCATAGATAAACCCCTAGACAAATACAGATGCCTTGTAGACCTAGCTTTAGGGTCTACTTTTGTGGTATCAGTCTCTTGGGTATTGCAAAGAAACATTTCTAATACTTTCATATAACTAAAATAAATAGGGTTCAATACCCAAAATAGAGCATGAAAATATCTTTTAAATCAAACTCAAATAACATATAACTTAAAAAATAAATAATTATATAACAATTTTTGCTCCCCTTGCTTGACAATTATTAACTTGGTTTGACAGTTTAAATAACTATTCTACAAAAAGAACGTGAATCCTAATAATTTTCTATAAATTAATAGCAAATTTATGTTATCTTTAAATGTATCGATTTGAAAATATTCAAACTAGGAAAACAAGATTAAAATGGTGCATTTTAATGAGCCACAACTAAACACATTCTATAAGCTAAGAAATCATATCAATGGTTGAGATTTAATCCCTGCTGTCTGGTTCAGAGTCACGCATGATAACTCTTGGATTAACTATTATTTTTACTTCGTCACGTATTCAAAATATATAGAAAACCTTATTATATTGAAAATATTTATTTCTGGATTTAATTCAAAAGTGTACTAGATGTGTGTCTCTCTATGCATTATTTTAGTGCCTGGAGCTTGGGAAGAATTTATCCAAATTTAGCATCCATAAATTTATTCTAATCATAGATGAGTTCACAATAAATATGAACGCACGCATAGATACTACACAAATTAAGAAATTTACTTTACTCAACAAATAGTCAAATACCAAAAGCTATTACTAATTATAGATTTATTTTTGACTAAATTATGGATTAACCTTTAAAAGTCATGAATTGAGAGTGTGTCTTTGATAACGTTAAGATAGTTTGTAAGTCGTGTTCTGGTATAATCAGTTGAATAAGAAAATTCACATTTCATAAAACTAATTAAGAAAACTATACCGATTAATTAACGATTTTTTAGTTAAGATACTAACCATATGTATTTTAATTAAGTGAGGTGTTAATTTTGCAGTATATAAATCCAATACAATAAAATCAAGTGACTTAAAAACTTACCTAAACTAAGAAAACACACCTGATATTAAACATAAAAACCAACGTATCTAAAAATGTTATGTTTAAATACATTTAGCAATAACTCACATACAGTATGTTATTTAATGAGCCACCTGGGATCTAATTATAGTCCGTGTGTGTGTGGTGTACTGCACCAAGACGATGGTCACATACAATGATTCTCGTGAGCATTAACACTGCATGCGACAATATTAACTGTTTGTGCGGGTAAGTAATAAGTTTTGTTCCGTCCCTCGTGCGACTCAGCGGTTCGGGGGGGAATCTGGTTACAAACTAAGTACTGTTTCAGTGGGAATATTACTACCGTAGTTGTGAATGTGTTTATCATGTTACCCCTATAGTAGGCCCCTGTGTCAAGAGTAGCTGTACTGTAAGGAGGTAACGGTTTTACTTCCATTTATAGAATGTGTAGTGCCCAATCTCTTAGACTAGTAGTCATCGCCCCCTGACTATTATTATTATTATTATTATTATTATTATTAGCACCGCGTCTTACTACCCGTTCGGGTTATACGCACTTACGCTAATGTGTAATGGTAGGGTGATTGTGAGATGAAATGAAGGACCTACAGTTTAACGAGGAATCCGAACCACGGTGGAGGCCTGGCATTCCCCACATTCACAAGATGTCTTGTCAGAGGTGCCCTGACTATTGGTCTAGACGTTCCAGGTTCTATTCCCGGCGATACAATAGATATTTTTTCAGAAATAAGAACCGTTCCTATGTTCACCATTTTTATTTATTATCATTATTTATTTATATGAGGTATTTAACTTGCATTTTCTGAACAGACTGATTAAATCAGCATACAATAATTTCTACGAGACAGAGTGAAAAGGTTTATCAATTTTTTTTCCTGGAAAGGTATTTTCACATATCTTAAAGGGTTATTTTACATGCCACAATCGACGTGGGACAGACGGCTTCACTTGCCCTCCAAATAAAATGGTGCTATGGAATTTTATCGCTCAAGAAAAATCCGTTTCTCTCGTATGGGTTTGAACTCACAAAAATTGGGTCCTGATGCGAGCAGTTTACCCCAAGACCACCGTGGTTGACGGTCTGGTTAATTGGGCTTTCGGTAGACTCAAGATTTCCACTGGCTCCAAACCTTCATAATCGCGATCATCAAGTCATATCACTCCGGGTATGACGTGTAAACAACCTACATGGTGTACCCTGGGTAACTTTCTGTTCCTAAAGTGAGGTTAAAAGTTTACATACACGATGGCCAAACTAAATACTGTATCTCTAAAGGTCATATAAGCTATACGTTTAAAATAAATGTATATTAGGCTATAAAATTTACGATTTACTTACTAAACACTGGTAGCATAGTAGGTACAATATTGACACCAATTTCTCACAAATTGGTGTTCATGTAGACGTCAAGTTGATCTAGTCTTATTTGCCGGTGATGGGGTGGTCGTAGTTCTAGTATTAGAGCGTTTTCCCCTTAAAGGATTTACTGATCTGTATAACTTAGATGAATGGTGAAATGCGATGCAAAAACTGCAGCATTCATTAAATATATTTTATTTTTTATTTCTATTTTCACAGCCATTCTACCTTTCTTGTCTATTCTCACATTTACACTAATGAGGTGGGATCAAGAGATGTAGAATTTATAGGAAGTATACTCACATTAGCCTGAAGGTAGAGTGGTAAACCACTTAGTAAAATATTCAGGTAGGATTCAAAATACTAATTTTCTCCCCATCGCCAGAAAATCATATGATACGAAACTGACACTTTTTTCCATCCACATGACCATCAGTGTGGATTGGTAGATATTAAAAAAAAGGTAGAAAAACAAAAATTACAAATCACAAAATAAGCGAGATAGCCACCAAAAAATACTATTTGAATATTAATGTTTTACTCGAGAATGTAGTAATGCTACTTCGTAAAATGAGGTTATGAGATTCAAATACCTCGCTGACAACGGTGTCCCAGGGAGACGTGTTCATTTGCACAGCATTTTTGCGTGAGAATGTCCCCCCTTATCTCACGCGACGCCCTTAGAAGCGTCGTGGCACGCAACTAGGTAGCGCGGTGCACAATGGTTCAAAGGTGACGTCTCTCAACAGTGTGCCTTGAAGATAACTACTCTTGCGGGAAAAAATTGTATTCATAAATCATAACAATACAATACTTGTAGAACCTTAAACTTTGGTAAATTTGTTGATACAGAGTTGGTGACACATTTGAACAATTGTTAGATTTTGTTAGAAACAGATGTAGGGTAAATATGTAAAACAGTGCAACCCTCAGTATATTTATGTTAAAATCAATATGAGTTCAACAATCTTTTAAATAGGATTGTACTAAAATTCATACATCAAATTTCATTATATTTCTATTCAAATGAGTGTCAGATCAACTCTTTTATTCAGGATAGTCCTAAAAGTTAGCTGTTCAACCTTCAGTACATTTGTGTTCAAATCACTATTAAAACCAGACGCCTTTATACAGAGCGACAGTAGGTTCACACCTTGCAGTTTACCGAGACGTTTTTCTTATGCGGTTTTCAGTGGCGTATGCAACGATATGCGTGTGTTCTCACTATACGGTAAAACCCGATGCGGTAAAGAAAACCTAATTGTTTATTTTTGCTGCCGTGTGTTGTCACTGAAAACTATATGCGGTGTACGGTAAAAAAAAACACGAAACGATCGCAGTGGCTATAGTATTTAAACGAAAGAATTCACACAGCTCGGTTTTTTATAACCTACGATGCCCGCTCGCCGTATGCGGTGGGAGGGGGTAGGTCAGGTAGACGCTGCACTTGCTTAGACGTGTTTATACGTGTTTTCGCAATGGATAAAATTAATGTGGAATTATTTATAGCACTGATTAAAGAAAGACCCGTCATACGGGATAAAACATTAGAAATATATAAAAACAAAGTCTTACGTGAAATGGCATGGAGGGAGATTTGTGTAATATTAAAAGAAGATTTCGCAATTATTGATAAAAACCTAAGACAAGAATTTGGTAAGTTTTATAATTGATTTAATACACGGTATAACTTATTAATTAATCAAACCAATAGCTTCATTTTGCCACGGAACTGATCCATATTCAATCACGAAATAATCGGCAAACATATTTTTATCTCTATTAGCTGTAATACCACAATGTCTTCGTTGCTCCCCTGGCATGTTTTGAAAGCACACACACTTTTATTTTTATCATTAAGATTTTCGAAATTTTCTATAACGAAGTTATGTAAAACCGTGCATGATTTAATTATCTGAACCACCGTGTCATAATTAACGTCCAAGGGCCTTTGAAAAATTCTCCGTTTGTTTGCAAGGATACCAACAGTGCATTCCACATACCTTTTAGCTCTTGTCAAACGATAACTATAAACATTTTTTTCTAGTCTAAGCGTGTTCCACCAAAAGGTCTCAATAAATGTTCACTCAATGCGAAACCTTCATCAGCGATAACCACGTAGGGAACGTTTTCTTGAGTATTTGGGTGCAAAGGCTTCGGTTCCGGTACTTGCAAAGTACCACATCTCAATTTTTCCCAGAAGTTCGTACTTTTGAAAACTGAAGAATCGCAGTCTTAACTATAATATCCAGTACTTACAAATATGAATCTGTAATTAGAGCTCACAACAGCCAACAAGACTATTGAAAAGTACTCCTTATAATTGAAAAACATTGAGCCACTGTTTGATGGTTTTCTAACTTTAATATGTTTCCCATCTATGGCACCAATACATTGGGGGAAATCAGCATTTAATTTAAAATAATTGCTATTTGTTCCCATTCCTGAGCTGTAGGAAGGTGCATAAATTCGTCACATAAATTGCTACATATTTTTATCGTCACTTCTTTAATGATAACGTTGATTGTTGAGATTCTGACTCTGAATGAATGATGTAAATCTTTATATGAACATCAAGAAGCCATATATCTGGAAAAAAAAAGAAGAAAATAATATCTAATTATTTTGCAGGTAAATTAATTCTGAAAATATGGGTAAAGATTCGAGACAGTTGGATTAAAGATCTAAAAAGAGGAAAGATCAAAAGAAGTTTGGTTCCTCTGCTAGTAAATTCAAACCATATAAATATTCTGATCAGAAGTCATTCCTCAAGAAAGTTACTGATACAACAGTGGGTCAAGAAAGCGGAGAAACTATTGAAAGTGGAGAAGGAAGCGCAAGCCACGTTGAAGAGGGAACTGAAAATGCAACAAGTGCAGAAATATAAAACAATAGAGGAGAGAAAAATACAAAGGAAGGAAGTACAGAGATATCGGACAAAGGAAGCAAAAATACAAAGTTGAAGATGAAATAAAACGAGGTCGACGATAAAATGATCAAATTTCTTGATAATGTTAGCACTAGTAATCGGAAAGAATAAGATCCACAATACATTTTTTTAAAGTCTTTTACCCATTTCTTCAACGTTCAGCCCAGATGAAATTCTTCAATTTAAAGTGGGTGTCATTAACCTATTACAAAGTATTAAGAGACAGAGACAAAATAATTATTACCAAAATCCAGGATATACTATAGCACATTTTATCAAAATGCAGGGTACTCGACAAACTCGCTGGATAGTTCTTCACTCCATTCAACACCAGATCTACAATTGCCAGCTTCCGATTTGATTAATACAGAATAAATATTGGATTTTTCTAATATTTGAGTTACTTACATATTTAATTTCGATCAAAATATTGTATGATTATATTTTGTGATTATTATGTTTGCCAATAAATATAAAATAGTATAAAGTTATAACTATCGACTATTTCTTAGTGGAACAGTTAATTCATTTTATATATTTGCCTACCCTTAAAAACATAAACTACAGCAATGACAACATGTACATATACCCAATTAACTGAGTTTTCTACCAAAAAACCTTTATTATAAAGAGACTGATCAATTTACTTACCTAATGCATATTGCCAATTTCTCTTCTCATAAACGTATCTTGTTTTTTGAAATCTCCTTCTAATCTTCCTAGAAGTTCGTTAAACGCTGACATTGTCATGCGAAAATAATTGAAGAATTTTGTTTCATTCAGTGGCGGCTCGTGTATAGGCACTGTGGAAATGCAGCACCCCCTATTTCCACTTGATATTATCGATAACATTTAATATAATGAGTCATTTTTCTTTAATTCTTTCTTTATTTTTGAAGTACAATATATATTCCTTAAGCTTAATGTCAGTACTTCAGTAGCCACCCCCCAGTTTATGAAAAAGATACAAAAATCTTTGTATGGAACTGTGCGCTTCACAGTGCCAGTGACGTGGTGTTTGACTGTTGTGCGCATGCGCACATAGGAGGGGCGGGGAGGAAGGCTGGACCGCCTGGTAGAGAGAGCACTGTTGCTCTCGCAGTGCCGGCTCTGGCATGATGATGGCAGGAAGTTTTTTTTACTCAGCGTATGTTGTGCTTAAAAACCGTGTACCATATTCTTGAATGTGATAAAGTGTAGAAGAGTGTAGAATTATACTATTATTCTGCGTTCAGCTATTCTATTTGATTCATTCTTTTTTCGGTTCTTTTATTTAACAGAAAGACTAAATGCACTTCCAGTACTTTAAATGGAGAAAAATTTCCTCAATTCTCATCCAGAGATTAAGGAGAAAATTATTGAACTATCGAGCTTGAACTGTAACAATTTAAGTCAAAGTAAGTAAAAAAGTTTTTTTTTTGTTTAGATTTTATCAAGTTCCTGAATAAATTTTCTTTTTATACATGTTTTTTTTCCTTTTACACAATTTTATAACAAAGGCTAAACATTTTAGCTACGAGCTGCCACTGGTTTAATCACTTCGCAATTTTAACATGAGTGTCCAATAGTGACTCAGATTGAAACGCTGTGATATAATAGGATACTCCCAAAATCTTCTATGATGTTGTTTATTTTTTCTACGCCTATTATACCCGTAAATAACCAAGGTCACGACGTCGTCGTCCATCTTTCACGAAACTGCAGCACAAATCGTATGCTGCCACGAAACGGTTCTACCGTATAATGTGAACACTTTTGATTTTTTAAATTCATACGGCGATACCGTATGAGAAAACCAAATCGAATAAACCAATAATAGCGTGAACTTAGCCTGATACTAATACATCCAGACTCCTTTATACAGGATGATCCTAAAAGTCACGCAAAACAAAAAGTCAAAAGATATTTCTACCCAAGCATTAAATGTTTATCAATCTTGATCAATGTAGCAAAATTGTACCAGATGCAAGAATAATTCAACTGACGCGTGTTCTGAGGCGTCACTCTCACAATATACTAGAATGATGATCATGGGGATTAAGATTCTATCCTGTTCGGGTGTACTTATGTTTTCTTATAAATGGTTTTCCATTCTCCATCCATGGAAATGCGGGTACACGTAATCTAAATTGAACCTTTCATATCCCTAACACATTAGAGTAATTAGTACATAGGTGTATAATCTGAATGGTTTGTAAGACACGGTGATAAAAATATTCAACTAACCTTATCACAAAAAAACCAGCTTCATTCCTTCCTTTATCCTTTATTTTACGCTCCATACAGGCTAATAATAATGATGAATTTCGTATTACTAGTCCTCTTCATCTTCATCTTTTACTATTGAATAGGTGACCTGGCGGTCGAGGGGTAAGGTGTCAGACTTCTATGCTGACGGCCGGGGTTCAATCCTCGGTCCCTGCAAATATTTATCTCATTACTAAACCCTTCCTTCACCTCTGACAAGACATCTTGTGAATGTGAGGAATGCCAGGCCTCCACCGTGGTTCGGATTCCACGTTAAACTGTAGGTCCTTCATTTCATCTCACAATCACCCTACCATTACACATTAGCGTAAGTGCGTATAACCCGAACGGGTAGTAAGACGCGGCGCTAATAATAATAATAATAATAATAATAATAATAATACTATTGAATTTATTGATGACCTTGTTTTTGACATATTAATAAAAACTAATTTGTCAATTATTGTCCTGTAAAGTTATAAACATGACTTTGAAAAGTACAAAGCCCCAATTTTCTTGTATGTGAGTGATAGAAAAACTAGGATGTCCTTAACGATCGGTTAAGCTACTTTAAATTTTAAGCTGCCAATGCTTATTACTCCATAATTCATCTAAATGATTTCTGGTCAAACATTATCATCCTTACCATATTGGATAGAGGACCTAAGAAAAAAATTATACATTATAAACGAGATTATAGCTTGTTTACGGTAGTTTCAAACTTTTATGTCTATTATTTTGCTATTAGCAAAAAGAGGGTTATGTATTTACTATGCTTTAAAAATTTTTTTTGACACTATGTCAAGTAATGTTAACTTTCAATCACTTGTCGACATGACAAAATTACGTGACTGTTTTATTAACTCTGAAATTGACATGAATGGTATAAATTACCCTGAGCAGACTATTCTATAACTTGATTATATTACGAATGTACATTTGGAGTACCATTTAGAAATTCAAATATAAGTTTTACAGTTAACATTTTAGCATATATATAGTATTTAGTGTTGTTTTGTGGATATTGATAATATAATATATCAAACGTGACAGTTGGATATCACACTATCTATTAATGTATTTAAATATTATTATTATTATTATTAATGATCAAACTATTAATATTATAATCCCTTTTTTATATTAACTTCAGTATATATAATTACTAAAGAATAAATAATTTGGACAAACCTCATAAGAATTATTCATATTCAATCACTTAGCATTGTTATTAAAATGTATTATTTAAAATTAATTAAATATCAACAATAAAGTAAATTATAACAGTAATAATAGCAAAATGTAGATAAAATTAACCTGATAAAAATTTAAAATAAAGTGTAATACACATGATAACACCTTTATAAAATTACTCAAAGAATTTTAACATATGCCAATGATATCACAAATTAATATTATTACCAAACAACTTAAGTAACTTACACAAGTTCACATTTTTAAGATAGTAAGTTTAAAGGAAATCAATATATGTTTATTAATTAATCATTATGTTTAATCCCTAAATAATAATTAAAAAATCACAAAGGTGTTGTGAAACATGATTCCATATAATGCTTCCCTTCAATTTTCTAACGTTTACATCCAAAATCTTGTTTAAAAAATTATTTTCTAAAAACGGTTAAAGAAATTAAAAACTTAGTGGCGGAGTCTATATTAGACTGTTAATATGAAAAATGTTTTAGCAGTTCCATATAAATACCCGTTTTTGTTTATTTCCTGTGTTGGTTGGATA
Organism: Timema douglasi; assembly: GCA_901482245.1. Taxonomy (NCBI): domain Eukaryota; kingdom Metazoa; phylum Arthropoda; class Insecta; order Phasmatodea; family Timematidae; genus Timema; species Timema douglasi. Next base: position 40,622 of record CABEEJ010003885.1, read on the forward strand.
TTTCACCAAACAAATACCAGGGATGCCAAATCAAGCAAATCAATAATGCTGATAAATGGCTAAAAGGGAAAATTGAAGGGTTGTGTCGCTTCTTATCATGAAAGAGTATTAGTCTCCATACGAATGAAATCATTCACCTTAACTATGCATCCTCGCATACTTCATCCGCCATCAATAATGCATATTATTCCCATGTTCCCACGACTATAACAGGTCGAGGGTTCTCGATATTTTAAGGTGAGGCGCGCAGTTGGCGCATTCATTATTTACCGATTGTTTACTCAGTTTGATATATCTTTCAGTTGAGAGGACTTGGGAGTTCCTGGAATACCTCCCCAAAACTAACAGACAATACATTTGACTAGAAAAAAGGAGGAGTTATCGACAGACTATACGAGGAAGAAAACTTAACATACGTTTTAAATTCCCATTCAACTGAAAAGTGCTTAACCCAGATTTGAATTATTATTATACATATTTTATTTTCGTGTCAAGAAATGATTTTGTACTCTATTGATTAATACGTTTTTGTTCTAAATGGTTCCTTATGGGGTCCTTACTTAACATTATGATGTTTATAAAAAAACAACTGAACATGTTTATTTACAATTATTGAGGGTTAAATAATAATCTATTACAACTTTAACAAATTATATGACAGCAGTCTTACTTCATAATAGAGAAAGTACTATATAATACAAATATTTGCCCTTAAAATTATGGTGGAACTTGACGTTTTATGCACCCCCAAACTAAATAAATGTGGAGTTTTTCACTATGTCTATATTTAACTACAGCCGAAAGGGTTAAATGTATCTCGCTCAAACATTATATTTAGATATTACATGACCATACCTCGAGAAGAAATAATTATTTTAGCTCTTGCTATAAAATTAATGGTAGCTTATTTTGTTTAGCACCGCATATTACTACCTGTTTAGGTAATACGCACATGTACTAATTACACTAATGAGTTAGGAGTGAGGCATGTGTAACTTAGATAAATGTACCTGCATGTGCGTGGAGGGAAAGTGGAAAACCGTTTTGGAAAAACCTATCCCTTAGTACACCCGACTGAAATTTGAACCCTGATCGCCATATCATCGGTGGTCTAGTCTAACATGATATTGACGCCTTTGACTATGCGGCCACCGAAGCAGGTGGTAGTTTAATAAATACAGATTTTGGAAAAGTTTTTTGAAAATGGCTTACACTATTTTGTTATAAATCAGTATTTTGGGAGGGTTTTATATGATAAATAATACTGTGTAGTCGTTTTTCGATGAGAATTTCATTTAAGAGTACTTTACAATAACCGAAATTTGGACAATTTTCTTTTTTCATGTAAAAAAATCATACGATTGTGACATATAGTTTATCTTGTAGAGCAATACAACTATTAGGTAAAGTTCTCAATTTTGTTTTATTTTATAACGAAAGTATATCCAGAGATTTCAAATAGCTACCCTAACAGAAAATAAAATATTAAAGGTAATTCAAAACTGGTTTTAAAATCCTTAAAAGGTCTAAAAATTGATTAACATGCATCTTGAAAAAACTAAACTTAATATTGTATTAAATATATATTTATAGTTATGAAGTCTTAAATTTTAAAAGAAATATCTATTACATAATACTTTGAGGTTTTTTCATGTTAAGATATTAATAATTTAAATGTTTAATTATTTCTTATATTATAGTTGTAAGACTGATTTATAGTTCATGTTAAACGGGAGTAAGCTGACAAGCAATATTTCATATCCAGTACACAATAATTAACTCATAAAATGAAATATGCAAAGCAGCCTAACATAAATGAATCCTGGAAATATTTAGTTTGGAATGATAAATTATGGTACTGTATGTTACAAGCACTTTATATTAGGGATTTAATTTACAAACATGTTTAGTGGGAATAAAATAAAAATATGATGAATGCTAACTCATAGTTTCATACGTAGTTATTATTTAATATTACTTTCAACGAAAGGATTATTAATGACTTAATATAAAAGGTGAGGAAGATTGTTTTAGAGAAGTAGTCTAAAACATAAATTGGGGGTCGTCCATAAACAACGTAACGCTTTTTTCTTACCTTTTTATCGCCTCCCTCTCCCCATGTAACACCATGTAGATATTTAGCCTAGCCCCCCGCCCCCTCCGTCCCGTGTTAAGTAACTTTTCTCACCAAGAATTAATGCCATTACTCCATAGGGATGTTTTGTGATACCAACGGAGGGATTCAAAATTAATATTTCTTAAAATCAATTTTAAATTCTGATCATAAATGATTTTAGAGCGTATTATTATTTATGGGTAGCTACACATACAAACAAAAAAGACACATACAAACAAAAATTATTTGAGTTCAAATTCCTCAGGTTTACGAGAAAAAAACTTCTGCTACATTTATGTTATGGATGCCAGGTTTGTGATCTGAGTAAGAGCACTAATATGTGCTGACTAGGATGGACCTTTTTATAGTAGCGCTACATGATTATGTTATTTTTATGATAGTCATATTATCATAAAAATAAATAATTCTTGGTATACAGCTTTTCTAAACTATTATTGGATTAATCTACAACGTTAATTTTATTAACTTATCAATACCTAGACTCATGTTTCGTTCCAACATCGATCTTGAAAAAAAAAACAGATGGTCAACCAAGAAGAGATATGGGTTCAAATACCTGTCGGCCATAGTCAGCGTGGCTTTTTCTAAATGGTTTTAGAATATCTCTCCACGTTAATGATGGAAGACTACCTCTATAATTCTACCTTCCTAATTTATACTCCATTAAATAAATATAATAAAACACAATTATAATAACTACAATTTGACTATACCACCTTACAAAATGTATAATAAAAAGGTGGAATTTTAAAGAAAATTTACCAGCATTTGCATAGAAAATGAGTGGGAAACCATTTAGGAAAAGCAACCTTCAGTAAACCTGACTGGTATTCGAGCCCCATCTTCCCAACATCGGCCGTCTAATCTATTGAGAGAATGACAATTTAAACAATGCAGCTATCATAATATATATATAATAGTTGCTTTATATACATACACACTATATTTGTCAGAAGGGAAAAGGTATAGGCTTAAATACACCTAACTTTTGCGAATAATTAATGATATTTGAAGCTTTACTTTTCATAACATGCTGCTGGTATGAAGAAATAATAATATTGATCGACTCCTCAAATTTGCCTTGAGATAAGTTCTGTACTTTTGCTTCTTACCATTTCACTAAAACATCTTTTTGAGACTTTACCACTATTTTTTCTGGATACCGCTTTTTATACGCAAGCAATGAACAAGTCTCCTCTTTTGGACGAAATTATTTTTGTTTTTGTACAAACACGAGTGATTATTCATGGCCTATGTAAAAGAATGTGCAGTAGGCAATTGAATTATACACAAACTTAACTATACTTATAAATTAAGGCTGCTTCGACTGGCAGCTGTTCTCCAACTTTTGCACGTGAGAGGGTCAGTAGATTGGACAAATCTAAACACACGCCGCTAGTATAAACATGTCACTGTAATTCGCATGAAAATATGTGCTTTTGAATGTGCTTGACTTTCATATATTCTCGGGCAGACAATGCCACTTCAGCGTATTCGGAATATTGATAAACAAAATTAAAGTGCTAATCTTGCATTTTCAATGCCACAGATATTAGGAAGTTATCCATAAGTATGCTTATCAAAGTTGAAAACATGAACAATAATATCGTTTATCAACAGTAGAATATGAGTTTAATATCTGTGTTACGTAACACTTTGATGTATGCCCCATCACCCCATGTAACAGCATGTAGACATTAAAGCACCCTTAAAGCGTTACGTGGTTTATATTTATTTATTTATATTTATCACCTCGTCTTACTACCCGTTTGGGTTATACGCTTTAAGTACTAATTACCCTAATGGATTGGGAATTGGGAAGGTTGAATTAGAGGAAGTGAACCCGCATATGCGTGGAGGGAGAGTGGAAAAGCATTTAGTAAAAACCACCCCTAGTTCACCCGACCGAGATTCGATCCTCGATCTCCCCGTCCTCGGCGGTCGAGCTCAAAACGACTCGCACGTTAGCCAACTACGCCACCGAGGCGGGTCGTGGTGTATAGACGACCCCCTAGTTGAAAGGGTCAAATTCACAAACTCGGCGAGTTTTTGGGGCCAAAGTCTAGACAAACTTGTATGTTTAAGCTTAACCATTCACATTTCAATCATGCTAAGTAGGTAAGGGATGAGGAATATAACTTAACATAATATAGAGGAAATGTAACTGCTTTGAGAGAAGGGAATGTTGGGAATGGAATACTGTTAGAAAATACCACACTCTACATCTGGTAATAATTCGAAACCTGATATCACCGATACTGGAAAACTAGACCAGAAGACAATATAAGACCTTCTTTATCTTTATTCCCTTCTCCTTATTTGATAGTATTATTATTATTATTATTATTATTATTAGCACCGCGTCTTACTACCCGTTCGGGTTGTACACACTTACGCTAATGTGTAATGGTAGGGTAATTGTGAGATGAAATGGAGGACCTACAGTTTAACGTGGAATCCGAACCACGGTGGAGGCCTGGGATTCCCCACATTCACAATATTTGATAGTCTTATATGACGACATGTTTCGGTGTTATTATTGATGTTACACCATCCTCAGATCTGACGTAAACCAATGTAATTGTAAAATAATATATATATATATAGGACAATAGAATTAAAAAAATAATGTATATATATAAATTGCAAAATTGTGACGCTCATATTGAGCGCAGGAAGCGTGCTCAAATAACAGCCATGAGGTCACAAGAGAAACATAGTTTTTATTTCTGTTGGTTAAATTACAATGATAGAGTTGATACAATAGTAAATTAAAGGCTTAATGAGCCAACGTTTAGTCTGGCAAAATATTGTCTGAGTCACCATTACTTACAAAATATTAACCGCCCCACAGAGGGAACGTTAGAGTGAATGTTTGATGTCTAGATTCAAATTTACTGCCCAAGGGCGCGCTTACATCCATAAACACAAGATGGCTGACACATTTAGTTTTAAGCGCACATAGCATTAACTGCTGTTTAAATTAAATATATAAGATAAAGTGCCCATAAAATTTAGCTTTACATTCCCTTAAATATATACATGACTTAGCGGCCGAATATTTTATACACAGATCCCAACAATGACCGTTGAGCGCTAATCCTAAATAACAAAGAATAACCTAATATTACAAATAAGTTGTAGATGTGTACAATAAGTTCCGCAAACTCCCATTGCGTCCATGATAACCTAATCAAACAATAGCACATAAAATACCCTCATAACTAAGTGAACTTGTATCGTCTAAAAATACCCAAGTTTATATCAAACGATTGCTAAGATTCGCTAAGATAAAGGCTCGGGCGCACCTACAGTTAATAAGGCGTACTATGTCTAACATGAATTCCCCTAAAAAATTACTATTATGAATCCGTGGTTCAGCCACGTCAAACCAAATTAGAATCCCCATTCATAAACATGAAAATATTAAAGAAGCTCCAAACCATAATTTTGAATAATATCCCTCCCCATATTTAAATCCAAACAGAATTTTGAATAATATCCCCAAATATTAGTTCTAAACCAGCGCCCTCAGCTGGTAAGAGCCAATGAGTGATACAATGAGTGACATACAAAATAACACCTGCTGTTATATAGCACAAACAGGTCATAGACGTTCTCAGAAGAGGAGGGAAGAAAGGGAAATACACAGAACAAAAAGAAGGGTGAAGACTAGCGCTCTGGGCGTATCGCATATAGCCCAGTAATTACTCGGCCAAACTCGAACATCCCAGAAGCGGATGTTCGCGGAGTCATGTTGAGAACTAGTTTATTGCGGGCTGGACCTGGACTTCCTGCGAGGCGCTGATTAGGTTCGCGTCACAGTCTTGTTTATCCAAGCCACGGGAGTTGATGTGTTGGTGCGTGCATGTGTGTCCCATCCGACGGGGAGAGGTCTCGATCAGACTTGGTGAGCCTTGGTGAGTGTAGAGCCTCCATATTACCGGAGTTGTTGGTTTTAGATGTTTTTTATTTGGAACATCGATACAAAATAACGTATATATATATATATATATTTTATATACGTATGCATATATACATTTTATAATTTATATATATATATATATATATATTATATACGTATGCATATATACATTTTATAATTTATATATATATATATATATTTTATATACGTATGCATATATACATTATTTTATAATTTATATATATATATATATATTATTTTTTAAATGTTACTGTCGTATGTCCTATGTATATGTATATATAAATGACAATAAAATCGTAAGGTTAATAAAGTTAAAAACTAAAATGTTGTTTTAACAGCTTGTCAGTTCATAGAAATTGGGAGCGCGCACACACACACACACACACACACACACACATTAAATAATACGAGAAATGTGTTTCTAATCTATTACTAACTAGTTTAATAACATGGAATATACAATATACAACTATTTACAAAAGATGATCAAATAAGAATGGAATAAAAATAAATAAGATATAATTTCATTATTTATTTCTCCTTACCAAATCAAATATGAACATTATTAAAAATAGACCAGAAGAGCCTGACATTTAATCCCCGTGCCCACCGATGTGACTCTATACTAAATGTTTAATGTATTTAAAAAAAATTCTAGATGTTTATATGGGCTAGAGACATACTCTAAGCAATATTTATTAAATTATATGATTAAAGATTCCCACAACCAAGTATTTTAAGTGAAAAAAAGTGTTAAAACCAGTTTAAAATAGTTCTAAATGTATTTTATTAATCAATATCATGTACACATTAAATAAAAATATGATTTTTAATGTGCCTTTATGTCTGCAGACCAGATTAAATATTATAAAATTTCTGCAGACGTGGGCTGCGAACCCGGTTTCAGAACAAGCGCAACCGCATTATCTTAAATATAAGATAAGAAATCACATTGTGTAGTGATGTATACAACTAAATTTGCATGAATCTAATAAAATAATGCTATATAATAATTCTGAGGTAGGGAGAAATTAAAGCGGAAATTATTTCAATTTTTATAGCAAAATATTTGTAGGTCAAAATAAATTAAATAACTCTACGGTAAAAAATATAGTTTAATTTTCTTTGCGTGGTGACCTCAACAATTGCTGAATATCTGTCAAGGATGCCCTGAAATTTAAAATGTTTGTCATCTAATGCCGCTATGCTAGTGATAGATATTCAACAACTGTTGATAACACTCTGTGAAGAAAATTAAATTATATGTTTCTACAGGACAAGTATTTTACATATTTTAGCAAAAAAAAAATTCTCTATAAAATTACAAAAACACTAGTACTTTATGTTGTCCCTTTAAACCCCACCTTAATGTGATGGAGCACCTCAAAATTGTAAAATAATTCTTGCCCTCAAATAATTGGGGACCACTGAGGCCTAGATGTTTGATTTGCCTCCCGTGCCACTATATCATGAAAAACGTGACCCGCGACTGTTACTCTAATGGAATGTTCCATAATGCTTTAAAAAAAAGAGAGAAAGAAAGAATATACATACAGATAATACATTATTGTTGGGAATCGGACGTAGTTCTGTTCCAATAACGACAAGTGCAAAACATAAACACAGATTCTCCAAATGATGGCTAACGGAACACGTTTGTTTCAAGCAAGGTTTGAATACAAAGTGAGGGGGCATCCGCAGCCACATTCATAAAAGTTGTGGTTTATCGAGGGGGCACATTTTGCGGCTGTAAAATCGATACGAAAGAGAACAATTTAGAATATTGAGAGGGCCGTTTTATGGAATGCATTACAAGTCTGTAGCGAACGAAACTCCTTGTGAAGGCTACATTCGTATAACTGGGGGCTCTATAAATATTTAAAATCTTGTCATCGCTTACATCTTACGTTCTGTAGAGCTTGATACCGCCATTTATTGGTATGTTTCTGTTTCATAGGGAAGGTAATCTCGTGTTTGATAACTTTTGAACTAATTGACTTATTTCGATCAAACGTTTGACGTACACCCCTAAAGTATTATCGATTTATATTTTCTATATTTCTCTGGAATACATATTAAATTTAGGTATGTCATAACCAAGTATCATATTTAGTCCTCAAGCAGTACTAGGATAAACTTACTAGAATCATTGCTTTTCTCTTATTCAGACGTGATTACAAAAGCAATACGCTAACATGAGTACGTTACATTTAGGTCTTAATGTTTAATCATATGTTTAATACATCCTATTATACTTAGTTGATTCATAAGGATTATAATTCCATTGGTAAAATTTCATAAATATTTTGCTAAAATAATAATGACATTTGTAAGATTTGAACCTTAAAAAGAATTATAGAGAATCAAGTCAAAATTGTCAAAGTTGGTATAACATAATATAATATGAATAAAACTGTTTAAATTAGAATAGCATATGTTTGTTTAGTCTCTTTCCAGAGTATCAACAGATGTATTATATAATTATGTCACTTAGAATTGCGTTTTAATAATTGTTTGGGTTATTCTTCCATGTAATAACTACACTAATGTGTTAGGAATGAGGAAAGTTGAATTTTGAGGATGTGTTCCTAAATTTACGCAAAGGTATGATGGGGGAAAAAATTGTGGTAAAACCACCCTCAGTAAAACCGACTGGTATTTGAACTCCGATCTACCCGTCAACATCAGAATAATCTATTGAGAGAGTAGCATCTTTGACAAATCGCACACCGAAATGGGTCAGCATCCACGGATTTCCTAAATGTAATATATCTAGTTACAGGGTATGTGGTTTACCCACCCCTGTCTTGTATGTACTGATGATGGCGCGTAAGGTAGCTGTGACCAAATTGTCACGCTGAGTGGTGCGTGCTACGTCTCCGACACGGTTGCCATGTTTGATCGGGTCATCTATAGTTTACCGACGATCCTACGGGTTGTTTAGATGTAAAACGTTCAAGGGAACTCTCGCTCTTTGCCCCAGTCTGCCTCCAAACTCAAGCTGGTCTTACAGGTGTGTTCTCTCAGAACAAATGTTTACATTCTAGCACCACTACCACCCCCAACACCATACATATATATGAACACCACCGGAATGTTTGATGTAGTGTGTCTTCCTTTGTTTGGTTTTCATTAGATTTTAAAGTCCCGCCGTGGGAATATATTCGCAGGTAGTTTTGTTCAACACTTGGCGTTAGGTACACAACTGGTGGACCTTAACCATTTGCGGGTACAAAAGCTTTGTTTGCTTTCACTTGCCGAGGGCACTACAAATAATTCACTGGCTTACCAAATTTTGAGTGACTTAATTACCCGACCTGTTTAGTGCGCCTAGGCCCGATAGAAACGAACATGGTTTCCATGCACCTGGGAAACTGGAGAAAACAATAAAACACAAAACCATTCCATGTCTGGGAAAAATCCAGAGAAACAAAAAAATTGCACACAAAAAACTAAAGAAAATAATGGCATATTTTGAAAATTTTAATATATCAGTTAAAAATAGTTGTATAAAAGACAAAGAGAGACCCCAGGTAATACAGCTACCTGCTTCAGTGGCCTCATTGTCTAAGGCGTTACTCTCTCAATAGACGATACTGTCGATAGCAGGGAGAGTGTAGATCGATCCCGGTCGTGTGTACAGAAAATGGTTATTTCTAGACGGGGTTTTATCCTCTCTCCACGCAAATGTGGTTAAAATTCATATAAATTTATCCTCTCTGATCCCTAAAACAATTAATGTAATTAGTTTATATACGTGTAACCCAAACGGATATTAGAGCTTGGTGGTTAAAAAATAGTATAATAGCTAAAATATTAGTAGTAGAATTCAATCTTTGGTAAAAAATTTCAACAACGTCAATTTAGCATGAAAAAACATGGACATATATGATGAAAAATAACAATAATATAGACATTATAAATTAAATTAATGAAAAAGTTTAGTAATATTAATTACAAGTTGGAATGTTTTATGATGACATATATAATAAATAATTTAAGTTTAACAAACATCTAAAAAGTTGTAAGCACATTAAAATGTATGGTGAACTTTAGAGTCAAATTTACTTCCGAGCAGTGATATGATAAGATGATCCAAATATATATGTATTAATTGTCTTGTGTTGGATGGGAAAAAACAAAATTGTTTATAATAAAATGATTTTTATAAAGACTTGGAAAAAGTTAAATAAAAGTTGAATTCATTCCTTAACTGCAGTCCCTTGTTCCTTTGATTGCTGCATTCCCTACAACGTATTGAGCTTTTACATGTTTCGTTGCAGCATCGGCATCATCATCATCATCATCATCATCAGGTCTAATGAAAAAAATAACAGCACCAACATAAATTATGACTGAACCACGCCGCGTTAGCCAATGTGATATAATGACCTGAAGGTTAAATGGAGGGTCATGCCGATATGTGGATGACATCCTTGTAATTTATGAACAAGATACCAACTCACCTTCACCTGATCTGATTAAATCTCAATAATAATATCCATTCAAAACTAAAATTCACCTTAGAAAACGAAATCAACTATAGCATAAACTACCTTACTAATATCAGCATCCTCAAAAACAAGCTAAACAATTTTGAATACAAAATTTATAGGTAACCCACATATACTGATGCAATCATCCCGAATAATTCTAATCACCCCACAAGCCACAAAAGATCTGCTTTCAACAGCCTTATATACAGATTGCTTATTATACCTTTGAATAAAAAGAACTTCAAAAATAAACTGAATATCATCTATCTGTTTACCGAATTCTTCAAAAACAAAAATCACAACTAAATAACAAATCCACTCTCAACACCTCTAATTCTAACTCAGAAAATAAGAGTAGATGGATCAAATTCAACTACACAGGAAGGGAAATTGACAGAATAACAAACATTTTCAAAAATCCCAAATTAAAGATTGCCTTCAGCACTAATAACATTATCAATAAGTACATCAATAACTCTAATTTAAATAAAACCAGCCAATATGAGAAAAATGGCATACATCAACTCACCTGTGGATGTAACAGTGTATATATTGGTAATTCTAGCAGAAAAATGTCATCTAGTTTCACTGAAAATGTTAGTTATTTTAAATATGATAGAAATAAATCAAAATTTTCTGAACATCTCAAATAGTTTGGTCATCAACCGACCCCAATGTAAGACAGTATGAAACAAATTTATAATACCTCAAAAGGGACAACTATGAACACAGCTGAAAATATATTTATTCAAACTGCATTACTCAATAACAAAACAGTATTAAACGAACAAACCAAATTCGGGAATCAGATACTCATCGATACCCTCGGAAAACTTCCTCAACATACCAGAATCAAAAAAACACCTGATTCTAAATGCACTCGTTCATCATTCCATAGTAGTAAATGACCTGTTCAAGCCAGTGTCGTGAAGATTTGAACCCTTTATTCATCTCCTTGTTTATCATTTTCTTTTTCTATTACCTTTCTACACATTCTACAATATTTTACAAAAACTATATATTTACTATATATCCTATATTAAACGTATATGCAATTTTAACTTCAATATATAACATCTTTGACTTTGGAGTTCAATCATTCTAGATTGTTTTTTCTCACTTCATATAAATACACGTCGATTTTAATTCCAACTAAGTTTCTTCTCTCAAACAACTTGTAACACTCAACCGTACATTTTCTGCTCTTGTAAATATGCAATTTTATTATCTTTAACTCTTGATATTTCACTCATGAACCTCCATTTAACCTTCAGGTTATTATATCACATTGGCTAACGCGGCGTGGTTCAGTCATAATTTATTTGGGTGCTGTTCTTTTTTCATTAGACCTGATGATGATGATGAACTCGATGCTGCATCGTAACATGTAGAAGCTCAATACGTTGCAGGGAATGCAGCAATCAAAGGAACAAGAAACTGCAGTTAAGGAATGAATTCAACTTTTGTTTAAATTTTTTCAGGTCTTTATTAAAACCTTTAAACAATTTTGTTTTCTCCCATTCAACACAAGACAATTAATACATATATGTTTGGATCATCTTGTCATATCACTGTTCGGAAGCAAATTTGACCCTAAAGTTAACAATTTTAATAATTTTTAATATGTTTAAAACTCTTTAGATGTTGGTTAAAACTTAAATTATTTATTAAATATGTTATTATAAAACATTCCAACTTGTAATTATTATTACCAAACCTTTTCATTAATTTAATTTATAGTGTCTATATTATTGTAATTTTGTATCATATATATCCATGTTTTTTTAATGCTAAATTGACGTTGTTGAAATGTTTTACCAAAGATTAAATTCTACTACTAATATTCTAATTGGTTCCTTATAAACTATTAATTTTTTTTTCAAAAATTATAGCTAAAAGTAAAAAATCTACTCACTGATCACAATTTATTAACTGTTGCCAAGTGAAGAATACAGAGACCCGTAAATCAATACTTTTCCTGGTACTAGAGTAATCTTTTATATATATCTAGGTTAATCGGACGTGAGATGGACTCTTGAGTCATAAGGTGGGACGGAAGAGAATAAGAGTCAAAAGTATTTTCACAATTTTATAACAAAAACATTTTTATCCAAAATTAATAAAATATTGCTTCAACCAATACTTTTGGTTTATTTAATACATATAATAATCATATTCTGAAAATTGAAAAATGACACCTGGACACGGGAATCGAACCCGGGACCTTCGGCTTAGTACGCCAATGCTCTTACCACTGAGCTATCCAGGATTCGTCCCGTGCCCATGGTCATTCTTCACTCATAGTTTAAGGCAGAGTCTGAGATAGACGTGGAAGTCGTCAGCTTATAAACATGTGATTATCTAAGATCACAGCCATCAGACAACGCAGCCATCAGCGACTCGGTAGTTGGCAATTTTGCGGCCAATTGACAATTATATATATAATTGTACAGGATTGCATATATTAATGAAACAAATAGCCGAAACTATTGTTAATGCATTTTAGTGAGGCATTCACCTTTTAGATATCATATTCTGAAAATTGAAAAATGACACCTGGACACGGGAATCGAACCCGGGACCTTCGGCTTAGTACGCCAATGCTCTTACCACTGAGCTATCCAGGATTCGTCCCGTGCCCATGGTCATTCTTCACTCATAGTTTAAGGAAGAGTCTAAGATGGACGTGTGGAAGTCATTAGCTTATAAACATGTGATTATCAAGATCACAAGCTGACGACTTCCGCACGTCCATCTTAGACTCTGCCTTAAACTATGAGTGAAGAATGACCATGAGCACGGGACGAATACTGGATAGCTCAGTGGTAAGAGCATTGGCGTATTAAGCCGAAGGTCCCGGGTTCGATTCCCGTGTCCAGATGTCATTTTTCAATTTTCAGAATATGATATCTATGAGGGACTATCCCCACTAAAATGCATTAACAATAGTTTCGGCTATTTGTTTCATTACATATAATAATGTCAAGAGTTCTAGAATATGTGTATGGAGTGTATTGAAATTTCATAGTAAACTCTTTAAACTCCTTACTAAATCACTATTAATATAATTAATATCTTTAAAATAAAGTTAAATTTTCTACTAAAATCTGTGACATTCATGACAAATAGTCAAAAACTATTGAGGTTATAAAAAATTAAGCTAAAATTATCTATTCAAGCATTATTTCATTTAATTTTGATAAAAAAATGTTTAGTAAAAAAACTACAAAAATACCATGTTCCTCCCCTCCCAACTTAAAAGAAATAGCACGAGAAAGCTCGTTGTTATTTAAAGTCGTACAAACGGTAGACAACTGAACCAAGCAAGAAGCCTTACTCGTGCTATACATATAATTAAGGCCTGGCTCAGGTATCAGTCTTCAGACAAAGATTGTTTGTTTGCTCAAGACCTTACTCACAAATCCTAAAGGATTTTCGTGAAATCCTTTTAGATGAGATGGGGACGGCTGTACTAAAGCCTAGGTAATCATTTACGAATGGTAACATCGACAGGTTTCAAAGGATTTACCTGCGAAAATGGAAACCTCTGTTGTAGTTCATCTAAATAAAGTACATGCTGAACGAATTTGACCATGTGGATGATTCTAGATTTGATATAAATTACATTTTAGAATACCCAGAAGATTTAGATAGGCCTATTACATAATGTGTTCGACTTTAACTCAGAAGGCTGGGGTACAGATTCTGGTTGGATGTTTTTTTTATCGAGATGTAATTTTCCGCCTATACTTCCAACGAATATTGGTATACAATTTTTCAATTGATTCCATTTATCTTGCTTCTTTTGAATAAGTTTGGGTGGAAGGTAATTCCAGTTTTGCAGTTTTTATATCAATTGGGTCTCTTCTTTGTGCATTTAGTTCAGTAGTAATCTCTACCATTTTTGAATATTTTTCATTGACATCCTGAAATCTGACAGCTTTTTTACTTCGTTTAGAAAGTTTATCATCAAACTGCGTAATATTCATTATAGATACTCAATTAATTTTGATATTACTATGTATAGAAAACTAAACTAAACGTCTCTACTGAAGAACTATTTTGTTTTGGCCTAAACATTTCTACTTTCTCTCAACTCCTGGGAGAAAGTCATATTGTGATAAAAATCTAAAGCAAGATTTTAATAAATATCGATGTTTCATGACCCCCTAAAACCGAAAAAGTAGTATTCACGATGTCATCTGTCTGTGCGTCTGTATGTCTATCTCGGTCTAGAGCACGGTGTCGCGAAAAACGCACCCAGTAAAAAAAGCCGCCATTGAAATAATCCGCCACTTGTGGGCTAGAGGACATTCTTGACCCTCGCGGGTTTTAGCCTGGTGAGATGGCGGGGGAGGGGTGAGTAATACAAAAAACTCCCATCATACTTATTTCAGGCTTTGGGCTGGCTAAATGATATAAATATGTTTCTGTCATTGATAAATACATTTCTATCATTTAGGCGTGTTTAAAATCACATTTATAAAATTTAGGCGTGTTTAAAATCAGCTAGATGCTATCTGGGAGCTTGAGTTTCATTTACTCCAGGTTTTGAAAATAGGAGATGGTCTTAAGACACCCTCTGATGTCACCACTTGCTTCATACTTCTTGATAGTTTTATCAATTTTCTCGTCCAGCTTCTTGTATGCAGTTTTTTTCTTCTTTCCTGCGAGGTTCACCTGTAACCTCATAAACATGCAGGCTGAATGTTCCGCTTCTGTTTGCAAACACTGGAGCACTTCCTTAATTCTGGGGTTAGGTATTCCAAACATGCTGTTTAGTCGGCGGTTCCACCCTTAAACTGAGTTTGTGGTCCAGTGTTGTCTCTTGTGGCAGCTCCAAAGGTGTATAGGGATTTCTTCATTTTCCAACAATCTTTCGATGAAATAATCGAAGAACTCAGTTTTACATTTTCAGGAGCGTGAGAATAGATATCCAACCAACTATCAAATACATCCTCAGGTGTGAGAAACGCAAAGGCTGCACACATCTTTATGTGAAAACGAGCTTCGTCGTTTTCCTTGTAGTCTCACGTAAGGTCCAAGTCCTGAACTCTTCTTCAGATACCCTTTTCATATGAAAATTACATCCCTTTATATCCACCGAGGTGAAAACTTCTTTCAAAGTGGATATTAATGCTGCCTCAAAATCTATGTTTACTGTTCTCAGTTTCCAGTCAAATATAACTTCAAGAATTAGTCTAAAAAGCCTGACGTATGTCTCTTTCTTCTTATTTGGAAAAAAAGCAAAAGCCACGGGTTATATGTTTGTTTCATTCGACAAGCTTCCGAAATCAGCATTAATTGAACATATCTGCACAAAATGTTTAGTGCAGCTTTTAAAAGTTTCATCCATAAAAAAAACTCTTCATGACATTTCAGTCTATCTCTTCCTTTCTCTATACTGTCATCCCCAAGAGAAAGCGTTTGCCATCTTCAAAAACTCTTCATCAAGAACTATGTCCGCGCGCGTCTCTGGTTCTGCTTGATTTCCTTGGGATTTGCACCTTTGCTGATATAAAACCCTCTTTGTCGCCTCCTGGGCAGTAATCTGTGACAAATTCGTAACCTCTATTATGAATATCTCTTAATTCTTCATAGTAGATTTTGGAAATAGATGTATATTCTTCTCGGGCCCACTTCTTTGTTTATTGAAGAGTTTTCCTAACCTGCAATCGTGTTTCATCTGATGCACCACATTGATGCTCGGTTGTGTTCAAATCTTCGCCATCTTTGCTTTTCATCGTTCCTCGACATCTTTTAGATATTTCCTGTTACCAGCGCCAGTATATCGTTACATCCTTGTTTCTTCTCCGAAGTTATAAGAGTAGCCATCGTAGAGTGCACACGACTTACCCTTGTTGGTCAAAGAAAGTTCCATGATGACTAGATAGATAACACAGAGTAGAAAATACAAGACTAGATAATACTGGACTATAGTAGCCTTAATTTCACACTACAAAAATCAGAGCAGGAATGACAACAAAGTGATGGAGTTATAAAGTTAAGGGTGGGGGAATGGATAATCCGGGTTGTCCGCTCTATTGTAGGAAGCAGTTAGTGCCCTCCCAGGTGCAGGTATACGGGGGATAGGTGGTGGCTTATTTCGCATAGTACTTAATGTTGGCTTATTTCACTGGGAAATTTTTTCTTATACATTAGAGCATAAACCATGTTACCAGTTAGACTGAAATTTTGTATTTAGATGATTATTATTATTATATTAGCACCACGCCTTACTACTCGTTTGGGTTGTACGCACGTACGCTAATGTGCAATGGTAGGGTGATTGTGAGTTGAAACGGAGGACCTACAGTTTAACGTGGAATCCGAACCACGGGGGAGGCCTGGCATTCCCCACATTCACAAGTTGTGATGAATACACGTCTTGTCAGAGGTGAAGGAAGGGTTTGGCAATCAGATAAATCTCTGACGGGACCAAGGATGGAACCCCGGACTCCCAACACAGAAGTCTTACCTCTAGACCACCAGGTCACTTGGTATTTAAAGTTTTCATATGGTTCCCAAGTGGAATTTTTGAAATTAGATATCTAACTTTAAATTTAAGGGTAGCTTATTGAGGGACAAATCGAGAAAAAATTAATTTACTCTAAATACATTCTAATGAGTTTGATTGTTTAGCTTTACAAACCAAATGAAAACTCTCTTCTTGCTATAAAAATGACTTTAAGGCTGCTTTACATAAGTTGAATTTTCCATTTTGATCAGATCTCCAGAACTATTTGAGATTCAAAATAGCTCATCATTCATTGTGAAGATAAAGCAATATTCATATTTAAAATATTTTATTTGAAATATATTTGTATAACACCAATAGATTCTGAGCTATAGGCATGTATATCTTTATGGAGTTCCTTGACAATTGAAATTGATAGGATTTTTGTTTTTTTAGCACTGTACTTTACTACCCGTTTGGCTTATACGTCTATGTACTAATTACACTTATGGTATAGGAATTAGGATAGTTTAATTGAGAGGAAATGCACCCGCATTTGCATGGAAGAAAAGTGGAAAAAACATTTAAGAAAATCATCCCCAGTGCACCCGACAAGGATCTAACCCCGATCTCCTCATCTTCAACAGTCTATTCTATTGCGAGGGTAGTGCATTAGACCACGTGGCCACCGAAGCGGGTTGAAATTGATATTCATGTTCATTGGTCAAGAGTGTGTATTACTTCATTTATGCTCTTTGGCGGAGTGTTTCTGAAACCATCTCTATGATTTAGTCTCACAAATCTTACAAGTATTTAGTAAATGTACTGTACATATATTAAGATAAAAGAGAGAGAAATTCTATGCGGTTCACTGTACCATTTATTTATTATAAAAATGTGCACAAATGATGTCCTTAGTTTTCATTCCCTCTCATCCAACCCTAAATAAACATTACACTTAAGTGGCATTGTATATGTCCATCTACATATGAAAATAATAATTTTCCGTGCAGCCTGATTAATTTTTTTTACAAGATTTAATATCTAAGACAACTTTTATAGCTCTGAAGTTTCGTAGTTTATCTGATTTTGCACCACGTGAAAATTACAAACCGCCTCAACTGGGACCAGACAATCCCAGCCATGACTGGTGAGACTTAATAATGTTTCCTCATTAAGGCCCTTGTTGTTTTACCCCAGTAGTTCAAGATCCCAACCTCCAGCCTCTGAGATTTCCCAATCCCTCCCTGGAAACTTGTCAGCTTCTATAATACACAGCCGGGTACTTTCACTTGAGAAGGTGGATTAGAGGGTTCTTGTTGTTTGTTAAGAAGGTAACAGGTGGGGACTACCTGGAGGAATTATGTGATCACTAGACAGATAGAAGCCTTCAGATCGGGGTGACAACGCTTCTCAACAACGTCTGATACCCGAAACAGCACCGGGTACTGTTTCTAATATAAAATAAATAAAGGGCTCTCCCAGAAAATATGTCCTTTATGTCAAGGTTTCTTGTTTTTACTCCTAAATTTGACCTTGATTAATCGGTGCTTATAATTTTATATATACACAGCGTGTTCGGAACTCATAGCTTAAACTGAACATATAGAGTGTTTGAACCAAATTTAGTACAAAATCCTCATACAATTACATCCGGGAAGCTATGCTAGTATCATTAATTTGTGTCAAAAGTTTCGGTATACAGCGCCGGGAGAGAATAGCTATTCAAGAATATGTGTACAACAGGTTGCATAGGAGTTAGGCGCATGTCACTACACATCTCTACATCTAGGGGCCTGACAACAGAACATACCACAATTAAAAGTAAATAACACACCAGTCCATCTATAAATGCGAATACGTTGTGAGGGTCATCGTTAACAGTGTTACATCACAGAAAGGGTTTGCCATTATTACATGTGCAGTGCCGTGAGTCTACCTCATACTCAACCTGTTGTACAAGCATGCTTGACAAATTTGCTATTCCGGCGCTATGAGTCGAAATTTTGAACACACTTTAATGGTATTGACATAGCATTCTAGAAGTTAGTGTATAGTGATTTATATTACTTTTTATTCAAACAAGCTATGTGTGCAGTTTGCACTATGAATTTACGAACATCCTGTATATTACATTTTAGTTAATCCCTAATGGGGCTTCTCGTAACCCAGGTTTAATACAACTGTTATATACATTAAATAATATAGAATTTTAATCAAACAATTTAGTTTAAAAACATTATAAGAGCTTTCTAAAAAAATTGTATTCTTTGTGAGTTAATATTATTTTAAAAGATGCCAGAATATTTGTAATTTATTATTATTATTATTAGCACCACGTCTTACTACCCGTTCGGGTTATACGCACTTACGCTAATGTGTAATGGTAGGGTGATTATGAGATGAAATGGAGGACCTACAGTTTAACGTGGAATCCGAACCATGGTGGAGGCCTGGTATTCCCCACATTCACAAAATGTCTTGCCAGAGGTGAAGGAAGGGTTTGGTAATCAGATAAATCAGTGCCGGGACCGAGGATTGAACCCCGGCCGCCAGCATAGAAGTCTGACACCTTACCCCTAGACCACCAGGTCACCTAATATTTGTTATTTCGTTAACACTATTGTACTTAACCTGCCTTAAAATATCCTTCCCAAGATCATTTTAATTCATATAAATTTAATCTTTTTTTTAAAATCATTCCATTATTTGCATGAGTTTAGAATTATTGCTTTCAAATTTTGTTTTTACTTTATTAACTTTAGCTACTTTTGAAATATATTAAATCATACCAATTCTTTCATAAAAATTCATTTTATATTCTGAAAACTTATATCAGCCATAAAAGAAATAAGATAAACCCCTAAGACATATCAGCTAAGCAAAGAAATAAATATTTTACAAGTTTAGTACATTCATGATAGATCTGCCATGTTATGATATAATTTATGTCACTAAAACAATGTATTCAACTTGTAAATATTTATTTTATATTTTAAACGATCACTCGTTATAGTCCCAAAATATATTAAAAAAATAAACGAATACCAATTTTGTTTTAATAGGGTGACAACTGTAAAAATAGCCCTAAATTACAGGAGGTGGCTTAATATCTTTGAATTTGTTAATACCAACACTAGGCTTATATTTTATTTTTAATTAATACATTTAACATGGTGGTTAATTTTTTTTTGCATCAATTATTACTACCTTTTCAGGTTATACGCATATAGGTATTACTTAAGCTAGTGAGTTAGAGATGAGGAAGCTTGAATTTAAAGTAAATTTGGCGACTTTGCGTGGAGAGAGAGAAAGAGTAGAAAACAATTATTTAAACCATCCTCAGTACACCCGACCAAGATTCAAACCCCAACCTCTCAGTCATCAACAATATAGTTTAACACAAGAGTGACACCTTAGACCATGCGACCACCGAAGCAGGTAATAATGTTTATCAAAGGATTAATATAAGAGTTGGCAATAGGGGAGATAATTTTGAGAAAGGGAACCCACATTAGCCTAGGAAGGGTATGGAAAAATCATAGCTACAAACTATATGTAACCCCCTCCCACTTCTCCCTATTGCATACGCACCCAAGTTTAGAAGAACTTTAATGTGTCTGCCATGTAATGTAGTCTTTTAATAGAGAAATACCTTCAGATCATGTAGCGCCCGATACATTTGTTTTTAAAACAGGTCAAATATACATCAATTCTGCACATAGGGACTGTTGAATTTGAATGCATATGAATAATGAAAAATGAAAACTTGTTGATATTTTTATGTATCTCGCCAATATTAGAGCTAACCGAGAGAAAAAAAACTCGACTCGTTTAACTTTCCAATAAGTTAGCTGAGAACCACCGTGTGGCTATAAAATGATATTGCACGGTAGTAAAATATAAAATATATGGGCCTGTAACTGAACAGTATTTCTCAATCGTGGATTTTTTTAAATTTTTTTTTTTTTTCCACGCTTAAATACGTCAACACCTCCTGTTAAGCTAAAGATTGCAACAAATTCATATTGATAATAATATATTACCATTTCGGTCGTCAATTTGGCACCTGGCGTATAGAATCAATATGTTTTTTTTTTAATTTTTTGTATGTTTTTTTCACCAAATTATAGTATTACTTCTTGCTATACGTGTATATATATTAGCACCGCGTTTTACTACCCATTCGGCTTGTGGCTACACGCTTGTATACTAACTAGTCTTTAAGTCTGTCTACACCAGATAGCTTATGTTCATTTGAAATAATAAAAAACCTCATTCATTTAAGATGACTGTAAGATAATTAAAGAAAATAATAGACTAATATAGATATATATTGAATAAATGAGCATTTAGCGATATATATTGCACTCAGAGGTCCCAAAGAACACCATAGTTCACCAAAATATGCCACCAGAAGTTGTTTATTTTCATTATTATTTTTCTCCTGTCTAGGCGATAGCTTATCCGATATTTATCTATGTAACAGTAACCCTATGGATCACCTTTAAAATAATCTTAACTTTTTGTTTGTTTTGTCAGGTTTTTTTTCTTCTGCCTCCACAAATTAAAACTGTCTACCATGTAGTTGGGTTTTTTTGTCTCTATTAACTTAGCAGTTTGAGGGGCCCCACTTTTCATCCATTTCACGAAGCCCTATTTTATGATTCCCTAACTTTAACTTTATGTTCGCTGGTACCAAGTTGTCAAATTTAATTTTTCTTCTGCACAGTAAGGTAGAATTTTTTGCAATAATTTTGTATAAATTTCAAGCTACTACCCCTCCTCTGAACTAATTTATGTTATCACATTCCCAGTTAGAAATTTTAGCTGCGACGTGTTCTCACTCTGTCTCAATTTGACCAGTAATACTGGACCTACACTAACACCCCACTTGGGAGTGTATTTTCGTTGGTTTATGACTATAGTAAATACATATTTGATTTTTTGTCATAAAAATCTTGAGTTTATGTTTTAAAATTTCAAAAATAAAAGTTATAAAAATGGTTTTAAAGCACATGAAAAAATCCCAAAAATTACATTTATACATATTTTAAAAATAATGTTAATAAATTTACTTTTTTAGGCTGGAAAACTATTGAAACGTATGTAATTTTTGGAAACCTACAAAATAATGCATGGCTTACGTCAAATATTTGCATTGTTTATCGTTCAGATATAATTAAATACATGGATAATATTATAGTAGACCTTATTTACTGTACCAACCAGAAAATAAATTGCCCCCGAATCTTGGCCGCATTCTTACATTATAATCACTTTTAAAGGAAAAAAATATATATTCCTGAAAACGGATCCCTTAGGATTCCTATTGTTCACATTACTAATATCTTACATTTTTCATTATAACTAATTCATAATCATTTCTAAGTGAGGATTTTTAAATCTTGATCTACAAAGTGCTGATTTATGGAAATTGATATTCTACTTAGTGATGAAAACATTCACAATTACAGTTTAAGAAAGTCCTGTTTACCCTGTAATCAGTCCAGGACAGTGGTTTCCAAACCTTTTAGACTTAAGGAGCTCTCTAACCAGTAAAAATAAATGCTGGAACCCTTATAAATATTTGCACATTAACATTATGAACAATCAATAATGACATTTGAATTCTATAGGTATTTTATAACACTATACTGTAACCCCTTCCTTTGTCTTCCAGGAAAAAGTTAGGCATACAATTATTAAAAGTATTTTAAAAAAAATTCAGAGTAAGCCAATAGAACAATAAAAGAAAAATGTTTCATATTATAATATATTTGCTCCTGTTTCCTCAAAACACACTCAGAAATTATCGTGCCAGGCAAAAAGGGAACCAATAGACCAGAGATTAAGGATATTTACTATTCAGTAAACTTAAAACATAGTTGAAATAAGTGGAGAAAAATATTAAAAGTTAGTTAAATGCAATATTTTATTTATATAAAAAAAAGTAAGTCATGAATTATAAATTGTATATATATAAAGGACTCTAGCGATGATATTATACAAAAGGATTTTGACTATATACAACATTATTAGCTTCGCATATGTCAAATAGTAAGTTCTAGCAATTAACAGCATTTAGAATATTTAATTGTATGTTTTCTCATGCTCAAGTCAGATAAGGTATGGACCAAAACTTATTAAATATTTTTAGAGGCACAGGGACTTTGAACATTTTAAATAATCCATAATGTACAAATCCACAAGAGCTTCAAGCGCTAAATACATGTATCTCAAAAACATTGCCCAAGTCAAAGGACTTAGAGATTTGATCCAATTCAGTATTATACGAGTCAAAGGAACTCCCACCATTAAACCTTTCAAATACATCCACATTCTGAATGGTATCAACATTTGACGATATTAAATGATTCATAAGACAAAGGACTTTAAAGATAAATGTCTCAAAAATACTTAAGTCTCAAGGATTCCAAGTTTTACATATAATACGTTTTATCAAGTCTAAGGGATTTAACGTCCTAATCATATAACGTACTTCTCTCTACATTTTCAAAAAAAGCCCACGATTTACGTATCATAAATCTCCCACGCCAACAAGGCGTTTTATAAAAATTACCCATTTGTGAACATTACACGTAATAATTATATTACAAGTCAAAAGGACTCCAACAGCCAAACATCTCGCAAAGTTCCCAAGTCTAAAGGGATTCATAATTGGAAAATATTAAGTATTGCATAAGTCAAAAAGACTTTAAATTCCAAATATATTATCAATATATTTCATAATATATAAAAGTAATATGGACTTATAAGATTATACTGTTTTCCAGATTCAAAGAGCATATAAATTCTTTTGCAAGTTAAAAAGGATTAAACATATTAAAGTTTTTTTCCAAGCTTAATGAACTTAATAATTTGAAGTAGTAATATAAAAGATGATATTCAAGCCAAAAAGAAATTTGGACATACAAAGGCCAAAATATAGATCAGAGCTTAAATTATTTAGAACACGCAGATGTGTCCTGGGTTGCTATCCTGTCAAGAGTGTCTTTATCGCCGCTATCCTACCAGTATTTATTTGATATTAGTTGCTCAGAGAGGGGGTAAGGAGCGGTTACACATACAAGAGAAAACACAGAAACAAAAGAGAGAGGGAAGGAGTAATAGTAGACGGGGAGTATGCGACGAGCAGCGTCGAGAAGATTCCAGAATAGTCTTATTTGCTCACGCAACCTTCTCGAGCCGGAAACGTCATAATTTTTCCCGAAATATTTTGCGAAAATACATTGTTGAAGCGCCTCCAGGCCTCGCACTGTCAGTCAAAACATTATGTTTTCGGTGACTGGTTGTGTCCGTGGGGGAAGCCTGCTAGGGACGTACACACATATGAATGTGGCCTTGATGAGTTTATCCATTACTATTACTGGTGTAATAAGATATCACTTGATAATATAGTGTCCAGTTTTATTGTTTTTATCTTGAACTTTTAACTTTTTTATAAACGCTACAGTACTTGAGTAAATATTTAAAAAAAAATACATTTCAGATCTACTTACTTGAACAGAAAGTTCCACTTGCAAAATGCAGTATTTTAATAATTATATTTATTTACTATGGGCTTGGGTGCGCTTACTTTTTAGGGCTTGCCCGAATTGCGCCGATCTACCTAGCTTTGACCCGAATTGCGCCAAGAGCTTAAAAGTGCACACGCCACCCCCTCAGACCGGACCCGAACTGCGCCAATACCTCCATTCCCAAGACCGGGCTCGAATTGCGTCATCTGTGAACATAAACAAATATTAATGCTATGGCGGGCGGTAAGAAGGACACAAGTAAAAAAATATAATTTAACTATATAAAACAAAATCAAACACGATAACATCACAGTAAAATCTCAATTTTAAAAACATTGTCAATAATAGCTAAATGTAAGCTAAATTATAATATAATAATAACAAATATAAAATAAAAACAAGTCATACAAAGGATTTTTGGAGGACAGAACGTAATCTATCTGTAACCAAGTCATTAAAAATAATTTCAAAATATTTTGAATTTTTGAAAACTAGTCATAAGTAAACTACCCTTAAAAGGACTTTGTCCCCAAAACCAAGTATACACTATTATAATCTTAAATACACAGAATATGTATGCTTTAATAAAAATTGTTGAAACTATTTTTGAGAAATTTCGAATTCTTTCAAAATTAGTCATTAGTAAACATCCTATAATTCAATTTTTTCTGAAGATCAATTATACAGTCATATTCATAATTTAAAAAACTCCCCGGATATACACTTAGAACAACATTATTTAAGCTGATGACTGGGATGTTAGGGTTCGAATCCTGGTCGAGTGAACTGAAGGTGGTTTTTCCTAAATGGTTTTCCACTCTCCCTATAGGCAAATTCGGATTCACTTTCTCTACATTCAACCTATCTCATCCCAAAGCCCATTATTATAATTAGCACATGAAAATATAACTCAAACCGGTAGTAATACGCAGTGCAAAAAAAATTAAACAGTGAAAAGTATAATAATCAACTATCAAGTCATAAATTATAATAGTATTTATGTAAAGTTGTAAAATAAAATAGTTTCGCTTACTATGAATGCACCAAATGAGGTTGACTATCTTTGTTTGTGGAAATGTTGACACGATGCACTCATGGAGCGCTTGCTCGAAATCAATCACAATGTATAAAGGTTGAAGGTGGAGTTGTCTCTTCTCGCACTCGTCCTTTAGTAGTCTCATGGCGTCACTGTAGCTCGGCTTTTTCTTGTCTTTAAGTAGGCAGAAGATCAGAGGTGTGTATGACCCTTTTAAATACCCGTGTACAGTAAAAATCTGAAGGAAATGTTTCGATGCGTATTCAAAGATTCTATCAAATAATACAATTTCATTCTGACCCAAATACTAAAAATTTGAGTCACAAGAAAATATCACAACCCCCTTCTCTTTTTCGTTTCTTAACCTAAAGTTTTCGTCTAAAGTAGTGTTTAGTTCAATTTAATCTAAGGCAAATTGAATTTCGTTGGAAGATTTAGGCACATTTGGCAGTGTTTTTTTGTCTAGTATATAGTTAATGTTATTCCTGAAAAATTTCATGTCATTGCGGGTCAATGTTTTTATAGCTTTTTCTTTGTAAGCACCTCTTTGTGGATCAATTTTAAAGGCCTTACTTTAATCGCCTCAGCTTTCCTTTTAACTGCGTTGATGATGGATTTTCTGTTCAACTCTTGATCTTGTAGTGGTTCGTAGTTGTGTTGGTCTTCCAATCCGCGAGGAAATATTTCCGCCATTGAGTGTGAATATTTTGGCCTTACTGTTCTTTTTAGTGCATCTCCACCCCTCTTCCCCTCGTACAATTCAATTGATTCACCTGTCGATGCGTATAATTAATATATACAATCAGATCTTTCCCTCTTTCAATATAAATCCTTTCCATATCAATAGTTATTGCTAATATCACAGTCCACACAAAACCCGAACAAAAAATAACACAATTACACATATGGACAGTTACCGTTGCCGAGATAGTTTGTTGATACTGGCCAGACTTAGGTCAGAAGAGCTAATACAGATCTTGTTGGTGGCTCTTAGGACGTTTTTACACTACTTTGCCTAAGGAAGGGAAGACAAGACGTGACGAGAGCTTGTTTGCTTTGGTGTTTGTTTATTTCGTCCCCCCTCGTCTACCTGAATTAGACTTGGCGCAATTCGGGTCCGGGTTAAGTGAATATTTTTTAATCCCTTAATTACTGGCTTGCCCGCTTTTAATCATAAAGTGCTTAAATATTTGGTGTTTTGGTTGTCACCTACAAGTGCAGATCATAGTCTATATTTAGCCTGTATATTTATTCTTGTAGCATTAAGCTTTTTGCCAAACGCATACAAAATGTCAAAGCTTGATTCTTTATCCATGGGTATTTTTCAAGCCAAAATTTTGTTATTTCTTTCCCCTGAATTTTTGTTTTTAAAGTATAATTTGTGAAATTCCTCTGCGTTGCTCTTTCTCTTTTAAAAACAAATTTGCTGACACAGGCAGCTGTCCTTTATTCAGATTTAAAAAAAATTGGTAGCCCAAATTACTGATTCGTGTTTATAATGTGGAAAAAAAGTAAAGTATATTATAAAATGGCCTCACGAAGCCTGAAATATCTAAGGCAGAGCCAGTTTTAAAAATGCTGCTCAAGAACACGCAACAGTTGTAAAAGAAGATAAATTAAAATACAACAAGCTTAGAAAATGGCGGTGGTTTCCTTTACCAACATTTATACTTTATTTTAGATTCGCATATTGATGTTAATTTATTTGTCAACCAATGGTTGGCTCTCTGAAACCGTCACTAAGAAACAATCTTTATTAGAGTTAAATTGTATCAAACTTCTACGAAGTGCTACGAACTATGGACTTATGGATCGATACTATGTTTGCAAGGCAATCTGTTACTGTTGAATCGAGCTCTTACGGGCCGCGAACTACGCATCTTACTCATACGGAATATGCGGGGCTTTAGCTGTCATGCTCTCTCTCTGAGCTCATTGTTTGTGGGTGAGAGAGAGAGGAGGAGGTTGAACAAGAAGAGAGAGTGATAAAGCTTAGTGACATTATTGTAAACGTCATAGGTCGAGCCCTGCTGATGTTGTTTCTCAATCCAGGGAGGCCTTTTAAATGCAAGTAAAACCAAACTAATTGGTGAATTAAATAAATGTATGTATTTTAAAAAGAAATGTTGTAGGACATTTCTCCCTGAAATAATTCCTGTATTTTAATAAAATACATATGTAAAGTTAAAAATTTAATTGTGGTTTTCAAACTATGTTTGATTATTACGTACTTTTAATAACTTATAAATGATTTCTCTAAATTATTGTAAAAAATATTCACGAGCATACACAAGGTAACGTTTGAAATTATTTCATCATTATCAGATAATAAAATGTAAATAGTAGGAAGATTACGAAAATAAATAATAAGATTTACAAAAAAAATATATTTTTAACTTTTAGGCTAGAAAATATTTATATTTTTACTGAAAGCACTAAAGAAAAACGTTGTACTTTTTATAACTAATACTAAAGTTTATTCGGAAATCCTCCGATAAGTTGAAATAAAATAGTTGAAAAATATTACCATACCCGTAAGTTTATGGTCTGAGCTTCTAAACCCTATCCCGGAACATTTTCAACTACATCATTATATACAAATATTATTATTAACAAAGTTTACGTTCATTTTCTAGACACAAGGCCATAGGCCCTATCAGCAGATGACTTTCAAACTACATCCACTTATACTCAACACGCATTACTCTACGCCCAAACCTAGTACCAAAGAGTTTCAAAAAGGTTGGTGGGAATGAACTTAAACATAAAACATATTAAACTATTCAAGGAACTTGAGCTTGGTATCGAACCCGGATCCTCAAAGGACTCATAAATCCACTCTACCATGTATATGGGGGATGCGTTTAATGAACTAAAATGGATAGTTAGGTACTCAAGTTTTGTTTCATCACAGCGTGGTATTTGTGGAACTCAAGAGCCACTTACAACCCGGATCGGTGGACACATGGAAAAGGTAGTGGTCTAGTATAATTAATTTAATTTAGCTCCGCGTCTCACTACCCTTTCAGGTTATACTCCTAAGTTATAATTACGATAATGGACTAGGGATTGGTAAGGTTGAATTTATAGGAAGTGAACCCACATTTTCAAAGAGAGAGTGGAATACCATTTAGGAAAAACAAACCCCAATCCACCCGAGAGATTTGACCCTCGATATCCCCGTCCTTGACAGTCTAGCTCAACACGATACTAGCACGTTAGCTAACTACGTCACTGAGGTGGGTGCTCTAGTATAGTCTGGCTTCCAGGTAGGAGGTTGAGGCTATAATCCCACCCGAGCGTACCGGGGTGTTTTATTAACTGTTTTTCACATTCTACCTCTAATCAAATGTGTCTATATTTATTATATACTATACTTTCTCATCCTGACTATATTTGTAAATATTTGGAGACTCAGACTGGTAGGTATACGTGGTGGAAAAAAAACAAATTTAATATTATACCCTGGGTCTAAGATGTCAAAATAGTCTTTAGATAGAATTCTAGAGACATTCCTTATAATAAGTAGCTGCCAATTTTAATTAACTCCGTCGTATAAGTACCTTAAAAAAAACAAGTCAAATGTCAACTAACAAGCTGAATAACGTAAACATGATAATATCTTCAAACACAACATTTTAAAAAATGGGTCAATTTCTATTTTTAGCGATAAAAGTTTAGATAGTCAACAGCTTCACTTTAACAGATCTTTTTTACTGTTAGTAGAAAGATTAATTTTTTAATAGCGTGTAACTACTATCTTGGGAACTATAAAAGCCATGTAACAAACAAACTAGCTATAAGTTTGATATTCATTTACTTTAGAAGGCAATTTTAAAACTCATTTGAAAAATGTTTATTACTCTTCTAGTTTCATCAGGTTCCATAGGCCTATTAACTTTCTCCCTGAATATTTAGCTGCGTAAGTAGGTTATATTATGATTTAATTTATTATCCTCATCTCTAAGTTAAATTTATTCATTTATAATTCGAGTTCTTAAAAGACAAAATTCATATTAGTAATTAAAATAATCAATATTTTTATTTTTGTTAAACATAAGTGACTGTTATTAGAGGATACATATTTTAAAAATAGCGTATAATGTCCATGAATATATTAGGAGTGACCAATAAGCTAGTTTACAAACAAAATCATTTCTTTTATTTTGCACCGCGTCTTACCACCTGTTCAATTTATACGCTCATATTCTAACCCGCATTTGTGAAGGAAAGTGAACAACAATTTTGGAAAAACCACCCTCAATCCAACAGGCAGATATTTGTACCTCGATTTCTCCTTAATCAGCAGCCTAGTCTACTGCAAGAGTGGTGCGTTAGACCACTCGGCCACTGAAGCGGGTAACATAATATGTAATAATCCAATCTGCTAATCAGGTAACCTATAATATTTATGATGAGATACATTGATGGATATTCAAATATTTTGTGCCCTAGTAGAGGTTTAATATTAGTCTCCTAGCATTTTAGTACGCCTATATTGTAAGTTAAGTATACACGAATGAGTTATTGACAATAGTATAGGATAAGTCAGCAAGTATATATATATATATATATATACATGAGAATATATACATATAAATATATATATATACATGAGAATATATACATATATATATATATACATGCATATATGTACATACGTATATATGTATATATGTGCATAAGTATATATGTACATATATGTGTTTATATATATATAATGTGATTATTTTAAAGTTAATTGTTTCTATTTAAAGATAAATGGTACAATGCACCACACAGACTATCTCACTATTTATTTTAATATAGAGGCATTTACTGAAAACGCGTAAGATTTGTGGAACGAATTCATACACATTGTTTCAGAAACACTCCGCCAAAGTGCATTTGATAATGTATAATTTTACAGAAACATTGAGAAAAGAACATTTCTGTCCACCAAAGAGCATAGCAGCCAATTTCAATTGTCAAATAAATTCATTAAATATATCTTCACTATATTAAATACCAGTTCCCATGTGCAGCCAAAAAAATCTCGAAGCACAGAAGATCTTGGGATCCATAAACTGTATGGGTCGAAAAAAATCTCGAAGTCAAGAAGACCTAGGAAGCTGAAATCTTTCAGGCAGGTAGCCAACCACCCAAAAATTTTCAAATCTATTTAGTGACTGAAAATTCCCATTGGGCTCCCAAAAATTGGTGAGGCGGGATTTCTGAGAAACCAAAGTCTAAAAATTATTTAAGTCCAAAAGATCTAGGAAGTTCAGTTTGTGCATTCAGGTAACCCCTAACACACAAGGGTACAGGAATACTTGGTGACAGAAAATTCCATTAAGTGCTATTAAAAAACAAGTCGAAAAATTTCAAAGTTCAGAAGACCTGCTGAAATTTTGCAGACATAAGCCAAAAGTGTGCAGAAATACTAGGTGAGAAGAATTCCTAAGGGGTCCCCCAAAATTAGGGAATTTCCAAAAAAACTAAGTCAAAATACTTTCTATGGCCAGTAGACCTATGAAGTTGAAATTTTTCCAGGAAGGTATCTTCTAAACCAAAAGGATGCAAAAATCCTTAGTGACGAAAAATTTCCGTTGGGCTCCCAAAACGAGTATTTTTATAGAAACAAAGTCGAAAAATTCTCGAAGCCAAAGCAGTTAGGAAGCTCAATATTTTACAGGCAGGTATCTCCTAACAAAAAGGGTGCACTAATAGTTTTTGACCAACAAATCCCATGGGGCCCTCCAAAATACAAAAATGTATATACAAAAATTGCTGCTTGTACTGAAATCTTCATTAGAGGAAGAGTTTCAAATTTTTATCGGAGTAAATATTTAATCTATTATAGAGTCTTTAATGGAAATGTGCCTCTCAGATTTTTAGGGTCACTAAAATTATTTTCCTGTTTATAATCATTGTCTAACAACTACTAATGGAACACATTACATGACCACAAATGAAGTATAGCTGTGAAGATATGATCAAAATTGGAAATATTATCCTATATAACTACCCTCAAAGTTGTTTATATGGGAAAGTGAGACCCACCTTTCTAATTTTAATGTCAAAAAATACCTGTATACAAAAGTTAATCAAAATAGTTATAGTGGATTTAGAGAGAATCGATTCTTTATTATTTTGACTGTTAGTAAAGTACCCTTTATTTTAGGATTATATATTCAATTTCAAAACCTCTTGGCAGAACTCTATGAAAACCATAGATGTCAAACTCTAGCCCAATTAGTTAATTAGTTTAGTCTCTATGCTTTGATATAGACACACAGACAGATAAAATCTCTAAAACCACTTTATTGTTTTGTTTCAGAGGGTCATGAAACATCGACATTTATCTCACGTTCAATTTTGTTGACGATCATAATAATTCTATTTCTGAAGGGTCGAGAGAAGGTAAAAAAAAAGTTATAAAATGTTAAGTTTATTTAATTGAATTCCCTAGAAAAATATATTCACCTGGTGAATAAAAGGTTTACGTGAACTCATTTAGCAGTTTGATTGTAAAGTAAAAAGAAAGTTTTAATTATCTTAGTTTATTTTAAGTCTCTTTGTATTCTCTCATCTGAAAAATTGGTAGAGTTTTTCAGTCGTGTCCGTAGGAGTGCGCTGTTCACTTGTTTCTTCCAGGCCAATAACTCTAGGATTTGTGTAGCGGACAAGTGGTTCAGTCCCGCTAACCTTCATGGAGATAACGAAACATTGCCTCTGCGACACGAATATCAACTAATGCTGTTTTCACACACACAGACAATACAAGAACATAATATATATATATGGCACCGTGTATTACTACCCGTTCGAGTAATACGCTTATGTACTAATTACACTAAGAGTTTGAGGGATTAGGAAGATTATATTAATATAAAATATATCCAGACTTACTTGGAGAGAGATTGGAAAACCATTTTGTAAAAAAAAAAACACCCCTAGTCTTCTCAACCGAGTTTCGAACTTCTATCCTTCACCTCTGAAAAGAAGTGTATTAATCACAACTTGTGAATGTGGGGAATACCAGGCCTCCACCGTGGTTCGGATTCCACGTTAAACTGTAGGTCCTCAATTTCATCTCGCAATCACCATACCATTACACATTAGCGGAGTATAACCCAAACGGGTAGTAAGACGCGGTGCTAATAATAATAATAATTCGAACTTCTATCTCCCCATCACCGGCAGTCTAGTCTACTGTTATAGTAGCGCGTTAGACCACGCGGACACCGAAGCGAGTAAGAACCAATATTTAACTAATATATTTAAGCCATGGGTCATCGAAAGATGAAACACAAATAGCAGACACGCATCCATAGTTAAGATTGCTTGGGTGTTGTTTAAACAATCAAGATATTGAATAAAATGAATTAGCTAAAATTCCGAAAGAAATAACTAATATCGAAGTATTCTGGTTTTTTGATAAGACAAGCGTTTCAATACACCTGGTGTGTTTTCTTACCAGACAATCAACTTATATGGGGACCGAAAAAATTATAAAATCAACATTTTCGGGCTTCTGACACACTTAGAATGTAAATATTCATCATAATCTATAATGAGAAAGTAAATAGACCCTTTCTGCCCTTGGTTTAATACTAGTCGTAGTACCCGGGCTCAAGTCAGTGTTTTTTTTTAGCCCCACGTCTTATTACCTGTTAAGATTACACGCACCAATTGGTGTTCTTGTTGTTAAGGCTGTGCAAGAGTGATAATATTTTATTTTATTTTATTATTTTTATTGTTGTGAGCCTTTTTAATCGAATAAAAACATTA